>JANIPN010000007.1:20605263-20618987 GCA_027478595.1 Erythroxylum anguifugum
ATTAGGTAATAACTCCTTAAAACATATCATATTCATTATTCTTAATCATGCCCTTAAGCTCATCCAAATTATATAAAATTAGTTAAGTAAGACTTATTAATTTAAGATAGAAACATGTTCAAGTTTAAATGTACCTTGAATTTGCTCTACAAGCCTTCCAAGAAATAGAACTATAGCTTTATATATAAATAATGGAAAAGAGCAATCCAGTTTGGCTTTACAAAAAAAAATCATGTTTGACTACTTAACATTTAATTTAGAGATTTTAAAAAATTGAAATTTTAGGTATTATTATAAATAATATAATCTGATCACATAAATTATATTTGACATAATCCAATTATGAAAAATAATCCTTTCAAAATTTTCTTGATTCTAAATAATTTGATAATTAACTTAATATAATTTAACTCTTTAAAAATTGAATTAAATTCCACAAGAAATATCAATAAAATTTTATCCCTTTTGAAAATAATTTCAAACTAATTTTCTAAATTTATTTAAAAATTAAAATAATTTAATAAAATTAAGACTTTAAACAAAATTTCATATTAATTTTGAAAATGAATTTGTTCTCTTGGATAATAATTCATGATCAACTTGAAACTACCTTCTGTTTGGCCCAAGATAATGGGGTGAGAATGGAGACTGTGCATTAAATCGTGTGTCCTATTATTTTACTTGTATGCCTTACCAAGTCATTAGACATGCTTTGTTATTTATTTACTTAAGCCTCAATCCAAGAATTTAAGAGAAAGAAAATGAAATACAAATAAGCGTTACTTTTAGAAAGAAAAATAAAGAAGGAAAGTGTCGGTATTGAATTGATTGGAACTTAGCCTTATGAACCATTCGTATCACAAACGGCATTCAAATAAATATATTTTACTTTCTAGAAGTTAATAAAACTTAAATGGAATGTAAAAGTCTACTCTTTTAATCTTACACTGAATTATTGTTGAATGATTCAACATCATCCTGCGAACGCCTGTAAGCATACGCAACCTCTTTTGCTCGAGTGTCGGTCGCTTTCGGTCCATGTTCAACGTCTACTATGAACGTGAAGACTCGGACAGCCAAACATATGGGCAGCTATTGTTCTTCCTTAATGGTCGGTGAAAGATTTAGCCAAGGAACAAATTTGCGGTTTGACATTTGACCCTTACGTTCCGGGCAGAAAACGTGGACGCCGTTACAATATAAGTAATTGTTATGTTGAATATAAAAGGTTGTGTTGAATATAGAAAGTAAGTGTCGCGGTCATAGATAGTATGAAGTATGAATTACAATTCTATACTGCGTATGTGTGAAAATATACCATGAAATTTTAAAGTGTTCCATGTCAACTACGTTCATCGATTAATATATCAATTATAGATTTGAGATGTGAGAATTGAATAGCCATGTTCCTACTGCGATTCATATTTTTCTCGACGACTTACCTTTTTACGTTTTCCATTTGAGACGCACTCTGAGGCTCTCAGCATACTTAAGTGCATGCATGTATGTAGATTTCAATAAAAAATTGTACGAGAGACAAGTACAAGAAACACGTTTTTGTGAAAGTAAATTTGGTTTCTTAGTAGCGAAGTAACACTAAAAGAAAGTTAACTTTTGGCTACAAAAAAAAAAGTAGCTATATATAAAGTCACCAATAGTTAATTTGCTACATTTACTTTCTTCACACAAAATATCATCAAACCTTGTAGCTAAAAATTATGAATGACGATTGAAAAATGATAGACAGAAGCTATTAGCTATGAAAAATTTTCATAACTAAAGCATTAACAAAACGTATCTAAAAATTGAATCTTTAGGCAACAACTAATCGACGACCAAAATAAAACTTAGCCAATTATTTTTGGTGATGTTTTTATCTTCGTAGCTAAATACTATTAGCTACATTTTCCATAACGTAGGTAAATATTATTAGTACATTTTCTGTAACTTAGCGAAAGATTTTTACCTATTTTTTAAAAAATATAGCCAAATATTTTTAGCTACGTTTCTAAAATATTTTTAATTACGTTTTTACTATTTGATGGAAATATCGATGTAACCTACCAAATAATATTATATTTTAAGATCTATCTAATGAAATTAATTTTTATCTTGTAAGATGAAACGTTACTTTGATGTGTTTAGAAGCACTTGGACAACCACTAAAAGAATTTTACATTTTCTTCAAGAATATTCCTCAATAATCTAAGTAAGTTCGTATGGTAGGTTGGCAAAGCTTTCATGGTTATTCTTCTAGAAATTCCAGGTTAGAAACTCAATAGTAGTAATTAATTAATAACCCAAGTAAAATGGTTGCATTGAATAACACAATATGGCATCTATCTAGACTAAACAAAAAATAATGAATCCACTCCTATTCGATCAAAGAGAAATAGATGGCAAAATCTTGCTGTGAGTACCAATTAAGAGTTCACAAAAGATTATAAGATATTGTGACATGAGACTCGGTAGATAAGGTAAAGAAATTTCCTATGTCTAGATCCTTAAGAAAACTCCTTGTACATTCAAAGACATCCCTTGAAACAGATGAAGATCTTCCCCCAATAGTTAGCTCATTGATAGCAAATAGTTTCATTGGTTGTTGGAAGCCTCGAAATTTTGATTCTTTGCTACCCTCTTCGAAGCCCAACAACTGCTTGGCTCTAACTAAACTAGCAGAAGGTACATTAACCAATTTCCTAGATGTGGTATAAAACAATAAATTAAATGAACACCATGTACCATACGTTCCACCTAAGGAATAAACAGTATAGAACAATCACCTTATATTCTACACAATTCTTTGAAAAATTAAATCCCAAAAACTAAATAAGCTAAATCAAACAGTATAAGGAACCCAAATTCGAACATATGTATACCCGACTGAATGATTCCATCATCATCACAACGAATAGACAAAGTTTTCGCAATCAACCACTGTTTCAAAACTACAAATTTCCCTAATCATGTATGAACCATTGGGACATCGCCACTGCCTCTATTTTCATCTACGTTCTCTAGAAGATTTGAGCAACCTTTACACAATACATGATATATGCAATCACACATTCATCCAATAGTTTCTTAACGAAAATGAGATATAGAGAATAAAAAGAGAGAGAGCTGAGTTTAAAGAGATTAAAAATCTTGAAGAAAAAGATCGAACATTGAAGGCAAGTGGTGATTAGAATTTAGTGAACATATTTATTATGCACATATTTGTTCTCCAGTAGGGAGGATTCTAGCATTAGAAAATATATGCCATGTTGACATTTTACGATGAGTTTATTTTAATGGTTTGATTATGAAAACCCAATAAAAGCAAAAGTATGTCATATATATAAAGCGCAAACATCAAAACATGGTAAAGAGAAGCTCGAGGTATTATTACAATAGGTAGACAATGGGATGTGGGTTTTCTATTGCATTGTAATGAAATGGGTATGAAGCTATAGAACAAGAGATTGAAGGAAAGTGGAATGAAGCACACTTGCATTAAAAAAAGTTTTAGTATATGCAATTATAAATAATATATCATCAGACTATTTCGCTCTTTCAAGTGAAAGACCAAATCAAGCTAGTCTCATTTTGCAATGGAAGTTAGAACAACTATCTGCTTCAGCCGTTTAATCTCAGCTACAACTTGGTTCATCCAAATATGGTAACCAAGATAATGACTCTTGATTGCTTTAACCTTCAACAATATTCATAAGAGTCCTACATATCAAAGTAGTAAATTATAGTGAAGGCTAAGAAAATATAATTTGATAGATGCAATTGTTAAAATTAAGATGAATTGGTTATGAAATCTAAATTTTGTTATCACACTTACCCAAATGGGCTTTATTTGATTGTTAGCAATTCAATGTACAATTGTAAATTTAGGAGACATTATAGTGAATGTCTTTGCTAACCAATTGCTATTAAGATTGAATATTAATAGAATGTAAAAAGACTAATACACATTATATTTTTGCTTATGAAAGAAATAGTCAATTATGGGATAATTATACATTGAAATGAAATTATGATGAGATTATAATTATGAGATTCATATTGTATTTATGTATTATCCCTAAATTGTTCCTAGTCATTTTTCTATAAAGATTAGACATTAACAAAATGTAGAAAGACCAATGCAAGTTATGTTTTTCCTTATGAAGGAATTAGTCAATCTCATACACTAAAATATGGAGATACTTACATAAACATATAGGTGCTTTTGAAGACAAGTTCACTTAACTATCCCTGTATGAGAAATCTATTTAGAACGTTACTTGTATGTCTATGGAAATTCTCAATGTGATGTTTGTATAAGTTATTCTTTAACTTGAAATCTCCAAAGTTGTCTTATATAGGGATTGTTATGTTTGGATACGACTTATGACCTATTCTAGTAAAGAATAGCTTATTCGGTAGTCATTTAAAGTAGCATGAACTATATAGAGGTAGATGAGTGATCAATATAGGATTCATCACCTTGAAGTAATTATGGAGAATGTTTCATTATTCTTAATTAGTATTGATTGAAATTCTTGGCCAAGGTAGAGTGACATTTTGTAAATAGTTTACAAATGTCATTAATTAAATCAATAGCTAATGATGGAGAACTAATATGATTGGACTCAAAATAGAGTAAAGATTAATTATATATTCTATTTCTAATAAAAACGTATGATAAAAGGATTGAATACTATAAAGAAATCATGCACGAAAAGATTAGTCAATACCACTTTGACTTTCTTAAATATTTGGGTGTTTATAATGTGTTGTTAGACGCTAATCTTAATCTATGGATATAAAAGTACTTAATTAGAGAATTAAATATAAATCAAAGAAGTTTAATTTATCTAATCCTAAATATGATTAAGAGTTATAATTTATATCCATTTTCAACATATTTGGGAATTTAATAGGTCTCACGCAAAGAATAAGTTGAAGAGAGAAAGGATATTTTAATCAAGCTGGATTTGATTGTAAAGTTTGAAAACCTTTATAATTAAAATTATGATATTTAATAAATCAGGATTGATACGAGATATTCAATCTTATTTGCACATATTGGCATTTAATTTGAATTATTTTCAATTTTAGTTAAAGTTTAAATGAAATTAAAATTAAAATTCAATTAAATTACTAAAATGTTCAAAACTTATTATAAATAGGCTTAAGCTTTAAAGGAGTTAGCCCTCCTTGCTTAATCCTCTCTGCAATAGTTGCAAAGTTCTCTTAACTCGTTATGTGGATACCATTAAAGGCCGAACATTTGTGTGGCTATGGTGATTGAGATGAGCCAGTTTTGGAAACGGTTTGAGGGATACGACAGGAAAAGAATCAAGTTTTGAAATAAGGTACGAATTAAGATTCAAGCTTTTTTATGATTTAATTGTTAATCATTTTATAGAATTTAAGCGATCTTGACTTTCGAGAAATCAAATACTAAAAAGTTTCAAAATTATTTTACTGTGTACAGTTCAGATGCTGGCTCGATTTCTAAACAACTTCTACTTAAAACAATGAATTATTGACTTTTTCCTTCATAAGATATTATTTTGTTATGTTAATTAGAATTATCTCTTTTGTTTGGAATATATTTTGGTGCCTAAATAGGAAAATTAATGTTTGTTTTTTGTTAGGAGATGAAAAGTGGAGCTTGCATCAAATTAGAGAATTATTAGTCAAACTCACGAATTTTGGAAAAAAATGGACAGATTAGTGCAATGGATTAGGTGAGATCACACTGAATGATAGATTCACTTAAAGAGTTGGAACTCAATTACAAAACTTCTTTCCATCCTTATGTAGGGATTTGGATTTTTTTTAGATAGAGGATCTTTACAAGATAAGAGGAGAATAGGGTTTGAGTAGAAAAACAATAGGAAAACACGTCTTTCACCTCTCCAATGTCTTTTTTCATTTCTTTTAAGTTTTATCTTTCTTCAATTTTTGGTGTTGGAACAAAAGTCATGTGTGGCTAAACTCAAATATTCTAATCCAAGGGGATTCAAAACTCTAGTTGTAATCTCGTGAGGTTTTGTTCTAAACGTATGTTCATATTTTAATTCAAGTATTTCTTGTTTTATGTTCTTCTATTTCACGAATAATTAATATTGATTGATCTAAAAAACTAATCTAATGTTGATTATAAAAAACAAGAAAACTAAGTTGAATGGTTGTAGCTATCTCAATTCTTTAATTTAGGGTCTAATCTTTTTCACTAAGCTTATTGTTGTCAATTAATTAATATGGAATACTATCATACCCAGTCAATTGATGGTAGGTTTTGGTTTAGATTTTGGGCTTAAACAAATTAATTTAAGAAAAATTGAGACTTATTATGACTGTCCTAATATGATTCAGACTCATTGCTTGAATTATGAAAAATATTCTTTTTTAGACCAATGATTAATGTTACAATTAGATGAGATATTTCCCATGAATCAAAGTTAAGTGCCTTTGAATTTCTGACTTTTATATTTAGTTAATCATAAATCCCCCACTTTGTTTTGTTAATTGAAAATAAGACACTATGTTTTAGTTCTCTTGGGATTCGAACTGGTTCCACGACTACTACAAGCATTTAGAGAATTAGAATTAATTTTGAGGGCTTCGATAACTCGATTAAAATTTTGATGATGTTGCTTAGGAACCATTTTAGTTTCTTAGTTTCTTTGTGTTATTTCACAATTTATTGTTAATCTCTGGTCTTGTATGACTCGTTCTTCTCAGACAAGTTAATTGTAATATAATCCAAAAATTAAGAAGACAATGTGTCGTTTAAGGAAAGAGACTAACCAAGGAAGTGGTCATTCACGTTCAAAAGTGAAAGTTGAAATAGATCTAACAATTGGTGAAAAATCTAATTTTTAAGAATTTGAAAAAAAGATGGCAAATCCTAACTCTAGAACATTGAGAGAGTTAGTGGAACCAACTTTGAATTGACAACGTTTATGCATACTATTTCCAGATGTTGAGGTAGATTTCGAATTAATATCTAGTTTGATTCATTTACTCCTAATTTTTTGTGGTCTTCCAGATGAAGATTCACATAAACATTTAAAAGAATTTCACTTTGTCTGCTCTGGAATGAAGCCACGAGGGGTGATAGAAGAATAAACTAATCTTACAGCCTTTCCACTCTTATTGAAAGATAAGGCAGAAGATTCATTATATTATCTTCCCCCTGGCTTAGTAACAACATGAAATGAGATAAAAGGATTGTTCATAGAGAAGTTCTTTCCTATATCATGAGCAACTAATATCAAAAAGGAGATATATGGGATAAGACAATTTACTAAAGAAACATTGTATAAATATTAAGAAAGGTTTAAGGAGTTATGTGCCAACTGCCCATACCATCAAATTCCTATCCAACTTTTGATTCAGTACTTTTATGAAGGACTATTGCCAATGGATTGAATTATGGTTGATGCACTTAGTGGAGGAGCTTTGGCAAATAAAACACCTAAAGCATCCATATAATTGATATCAAATGTGGAAAAAAACTTATCAACATTTTGGGACAATGTGTGAATGAGGTAAATAACATGAACATTAAGGATAAAATTTCAAATTTAACTACTATAGTTCGTCAAATTGTTGTAAGTCAATTTCATAATAATTTCATTATAAACCATATTTACCATTATTTTTTTTAAATATCCTTAATATTTTTTAGCCTCTAAATTGAAGGAATTGAATCGAGCTTATTTGCATATGATTTTGACTATTTCCATGAAAAGTAAATTAGTTAATTTAAGTTACATTGTTTAAATTTTTATTTTTGTATTTATAAAATGGAGAAGAAGCATAAAAAAGGGGGAAAATAAAGTTCCTCTTTGTTTTTCTTGTTAAAAAAGGAAAAATAGAAAAAGAAAAAGAAAAGTATTTGAAAATGATGCTATTTGAATAAGTGAGTTTTAGATTGATTTAAGTTTAAACTTGTGTGGATAAGTTTGAATGATTTCCTTTAATTTATTTAACCTAAAAATTTATTTTTGTCATACCTTACCCAAGCCACGCTGCAACCCTTACCAATTCCCTTTGATTTATGCATTAAGTTCTTTTTTGTTAAATGATGGAGATATGATTCTTGACCAAGCTTATAGAAATAACTTGTTATGCTTTAATATGAGAGCTTAATGAACCCTAAACACTTTGAGTGCATAGAGTGAAATCCATGAGTGGGTGTTAATATAGTGAGGAATGGGAATGGATATAGTGAGGAATGAGAATGGATATTATCATATAACAAGGTGTACTTTAAGTGTTTATTCACTCAATTGTTATTTTATCCTAAACCTTTAATGTGTATTAGCTTTTAGGATATTTTTCGATAACTTGAAAGAAGATGAGGGGTTGTTATAAGGATGATTGATATATTGAATTGATGTATGCTTGAGAACAAACATGAGTTCGGTGTGAGAGAATTTGATAAATTATTATTTTATTATGTTAATTGGATTTTTTTGATGTGATTATGTTAATTGGAATTATCTCTTTTGTTTTGGATATATTTTGATGCTTAAAAAGGAAAATTAATGTTTGTTTTATTTTAGGAGATGAAAAGTGAATATTGCATCAAATTGGAGCATTATTGGTCAAAATCATATATTTTGAAAAACATGGATAAATTACTATAGTAGATAAAGTGATTTATCTAACAAATTAATTTAATGTTGATTATTCTATAGTTATTCATGAATTCAATGACCTGTCATTGTTCACTAAGCTTATTACTATCATTTAATTGATATGAAATGTTATCATATCTAGTTAATTAATGGTAAGTTTTGGTTTAAATAGTATAATTGAAATAATTAATTTAAATTAACTGCTCGAATTGTGAAAAATATTCTTTTTAGACCAATAATCAATGTTACAATTTGATGAGATCTTTCCCTTGAATCAGAGTTAAATACTTTTGAATTTCTTACTTTTATGCTCAATTGATTTAATTAGATTCCTTGTTAAATTTAGTTTATTAGTTAATTAATCACAAATTCTCCACTTTGTTTTGTTAATTAAAATTAAGAAATTAGCTTTAGTTTTCTTGAGATTCGACCTAATTTTATAACTACTACAAGAGTTTAGAGAATAAGAATTAATTTTGAAGGGTTTTGGCAACTTGGTCATTCATATATAAAAATTATTTTATATATCATTTTTTGATACAAGGTAGATCCTTTTTAATTTCTAACAGAAAAATTATATTATTTATTTTAAAATTGATATAGATATTTCGTATGCAGTAAACTCCAATCATATTCAGGACATTTTTGGTGTTTTTGTTTGGGTCTGTACTCTATCGTACTTTTTTGGGGAATTTCTATTAATATAAAAGCATCAATAGGATTTCTTACTTCTTTCTCGATTTGTGGGTGTCATCTTTGCGCAAGGCCATGCTAATCTTCTCTGTATCGTTCCAATTTTATCGGAAAAAGACAACACCGTACAGTCCACCAAAGCATAGATCATTCAAGATTTTGTTAAAGCAGCTTGTTACCACCGAGTCCACGATTATATTGCAATGAACAACTAATTTTAGGTAACAGATCTTCTATTCTTATAAATAAGTTAAAACTTTGTTTTATTAAATCTTATTTATAAATTTATATATCGCTTATATAAATGTGTAAATAAGATTTAATAAAATATGGTTAAACAGATTTATAAGAATATAAAATCTCTTCCTCAAATTAGATGATACAAAGAAAATCTCTCCTAGTAATAGTCATTCCTGGAGTTGGCGGAAAATTTTATTTGTTAGAGACCAACTTGGGGACCAATTTCGATTTAGAATTGGGAATGGTATTGCTACTTATCTTTGGCAGGATCCTTGGCATCCGAGTGGAATCCTGTTGGCTCAATCGACTCCGCGGTTGATTAATAGGTCGGATCTCCCTTTGAATGCCAGAGTTTTAGATGTTATTTGGTGCGAGGAATGGAGGTGGCATCATGTAAATGTGGAGCCTATTCGTTCCCTATCTCCCATTCCTTATAACCCTGACCCTTCCAGTGAGGACCGCCTAGAATGGCTAGCCAGCTCTTCTAAGCGGTATACAAACATTTCAGCTTACAACTACTTGAGACCTCCCCGCCCAACGGTGCCTTGGTATCCCTTAGTTTGGCATAAGGGGAATAGTCCCCGTTGTTCCTTTATCCTTTGGTTGGCTTTCTTGAACAAAATGCAGACTAGGGATAAGCTCCAGTTCCTCCACACCCCCAATCGCTGCTCCCTGTGTGTTATGGATTCTGAGACTACTGACCATCTTTTCTTTCAGTGTGCCTTCTCCCGTGTGGTTTGGGTCAATACCCTTCACCACTTCCACCTACCCAGTGTAAATTTCCCCGATCTCCGTGCTATTTTACATTGGTTTAACCAGTTGTCCACGAGGTTCACTAGTGATTTTCAGACCTTTTGTGTTGTCCTGTCGGTTTCTGTGTATAACTTGTGATATGAGCGAAACCTTCGCACTTTTCGTTATGAAGCTTCGGATCTAGGGCGGGTTACCTCGCAGGTGATCTTACAAGCTATGGAGCAGCTCCGCCTAAACACTGAGGGAAGGTAAATCTGTATGTCTTCGGTTTATTATTATTATTTCTTTTGCTACTACTGCAGGTTCAGGGTCTTCTCTGGGTCAATGAGGAGGAGGAGGGGTTATTCCCTCCTATTGGAGTTGATCAAGATTCCAGATGGAGTTTCTTTGTCTTGAGGGTATTGTTAGATGCTTGTGGTTTCTGGTGGGGTTTACTGGTGGATGCAGCATTGGTTTCTGTTTTGCTGCTGGTCGTTGTATGGCAGGCTCTTGGGTGTTGGGGAGATTAGGTATTAGAGTCTTGGATTAGCTGCTTTGTGTTTGTAACTTGGTTTCTCCTTTGTGTCTCCTGTGTAGGTTGTGGTTTCTGGAACATCTCTTGCTGTGTATATAACTTTTTTATATTTGTATAAAATTTTTCTGATTTACCAAAAAAAAAGATAAAGCATGGTAAATAACACAAATGATTTCATTTCGAGATTTGAATTCGTAAATACTAGTGACTATAATAAATACAATATTCCCAAGAGGCACCAATTATCTATTATAGTTTAAGATTTAAAATAATGAGTGAAGAAGCATAAGTAAGAAACTGTGTGCTTAGCCGAAATTGCATGCAATATAAACCAAAAGAAAAAAAAAATTGTCACAGTGCATAATAGAATTGTTAAACAAATTTGCTTAGAATTGTATAGAATAATTTGACTTCTTCCTTTTTTGGGTAGAATATTTTGTAACTAAATTTCAAGAATTTGACTTGACTCATTCAATTTTCATATTCACAGTCAATCAAACTCCAACAGAAATAAAATCTAAGTATATACAAATCGGAAGTGTTGATACATGATTTTAAAATTAGCATGTCAATGTTTCAATTAATTAAAATATAACACAGGAAACAAAGATTTTGATAAAATCTACGAATCTACATCAAAACGACCGTTTCAGATTCTTGAAATCTACAGATTCTATGCATTCGAATCCAGCTCTGTAAGGATTAATCAGTTTCAAAATCTCGGTTGCTTTCTCCTTGGTCTCATCTCCACATCCCAGTTGCAATAGCAACACCAACTTCTGAAAAGCACCAACTTGAACAATATCAACCAGAACCGTCTCTTGATGTTTGGTGTTCAACTTACTAAGCTTCCAAATGGCAGAAACTGAATACGCTGATGCTAGCCCCGATACCCGCAAAATCTTCTTCACAAGAACTGGTATTGTTAGAGCATTGTTATATGCCTCCTCTCTCCCTTCCTCACATTCGCAAAGTCTATCAAGAACGCCTAAAGCTCTCTCACATACGCTCTTTTCCGACTCCACAATAAGTTTCAGCAGCAAAGGAAACAGCCCCAAGTTGATGAGTCTCGGTTTGGTGCGTTCGCTGGAAGAATCAGACGATAGTAGATTGAATACTAATAAAAGAGAAGCTTTGGTGATTGGGGTGCAAATTGGCTTCTCAATCAACTCAAAAAGGACCTCACTCAATCCTTTTATTGATGCCAGTGATTCTACATATTGCTGGTTCGAAGAAACAAGCTCTTTCAACGTAAGAATGGAGTTTTGCTTGGCTGAAGTATCTTTGGCTTTCAAGAACCACACGATACACTCTAACGAGTCTTTGGATCCTAAATGGGTTTGAGCTTCAGTATCAAGAGGAAACATCCACGAGATTGCCGATAATATCTCCTCTAACAAAATGACGTTCCTCTCAAAAGAATCCGTAGAAAATGCATGGAATGCCTCGGCCAATACAGCCCTCATTCCATTCCCCATCAAGCAACGACGATTACGCTCACTTTCACTGCCCCATTCATTGATGCTCCTCACCAATTCAAGGCACCCGAATTGATCCAATCTCTTTGTTGAAGCAGCAATATTCAGAGTAACCTCGGAGACCTGATATGGAGAGACAGGGACTCTTGGTGTTGGGATCCTCTCGACACCATAGCCGCGATTCTCGACGCACCATTCCTGAATCATTTTCCTAAGACTATGGTTTGGAATCGGATCAAAACTCTTTAACACTTGGTTAGTAACAGGACAGGTGAAGTTGCCAGCTTCAAACCAAGTCTCTATACTCTCTCGATCGTAGGTCATCCCAGATGATAATGTCACAGGATCTTTCATAAGAGTCAGAGATATAGGACAAAGAAAATGGCTGGGGATGATAACCTCTAGCCGGAAATTTTCTCCACCTTGCTGCTTCTTCCTAGATTTGTTCACAAAAGCTGGTCTCTTTTTTCTCCAACCAAAAACCATTTTCTATATGTTTGTATTATGTCTGAAGAACAAATATGCTCCTCGGTGGACGGATGAACTTATATCTAGAGATAGAGAAGAAAGAAAAGTTTGACGTTGAACGCGTTAACGTTCAAGGTTGAAGAAAGTCGATAACGAATTGAGCAGAGAAGAAGGAAAAGAAAGAGCAGAAAGTATTTTATTTATAGGAAAAGATAGAAGAGTGAACCATTCAAATGTGCGTGTGAGTATTGTTTTGAATGTTGAATGTTGAACGTTTGTGTTCCGTTCACCGTCAAAAGTTTGAGGAGTGAAATCGAGAAAAGTAACATTTTGACGCTGTCACCGGGAGACGTATTCAAATGTTGTCATATTCCATTTCACAATGTATGTTTATTTTGGTCAAACACATTTATTAACTATTGCCGCGGCAACTGGCAAATCCACGGTGGTATTATTTTATACATATAATAGTTTACACCTTGATGACGACTTGACCATCAAATAGAATCAAGCTTCATTTGTCCAACACGCAATGGTTGAAAGCACTATCACTAATGCAATCGCGGATATTGTCGCATCGCAGGAGAAGAAACAGCGTGTTGAATTAGATTATTGCAGGCCTGTCAGATATTTTTTTGTCTTAGACCAGGCCCGGTGGACCAGTGACTAATCCCCTCGTTAGTTTGTAGGCATCTTATAGGATGGAACATCTGGACCAAGAATTTAAGGCTACTCCATACCTAAAGTCAAGAATCAAACTTCTAACCTTTAGTTAAGGATGAATAAGTCCCTGCCACTAAACCACACCCCTTAAGTTGGCCTGTCAGATATTTTAGTCACACAAGTAATAGTCCATTGTCCTAATTGCTCATGCATGCATAGGGGAGGCTCATATGATAGAGCGGGAGAGTAGGTGGGTTTCATGGCAGGCTCCTTGGCCCACCT
>JANIPN010000007.1:20679233-20695580 GCA_027478595.1 Erythroxylum anguifugum
GAGATACACGTCGGAGCGACCCTCGGGTTTTCCGTTGTGTACCCTACGATGAGGGGGCGCTACATTTAATCCCTAAACCCCCTTCCCTTTTGGATCTACAAAATGTCGGACCATTTAACCTTAGCATAGGATTTTGAGTTTCCCTTCCCAGACCAGAGAAAATTCCTAAGTTTTGCCTCTATCTCCTTTAGGATTGATGGAAGAAGGGAGAACGAAAATTGTTGACCAGTAAACTTGAAAAGAAGAAAGTACCAAAATGATCAATTGAATCCTGCCAGCATAGGAAAGGTGTTTATTAGTCCACTTGTTAATCCTAGTTTCAATCTTCTCCAAAAGGGAACTACAGTCCCTTCTAAATAGCCTCCCAGTAATGAAAGGCACCCCAAATACTTAATGAAAAGATTTCCTTTCTTAAGACCCGACACCATTTCCATTTGATGAGTCAATTGGTCTGAATCAGGGGATAAGTAAAACTGACTCTTAGTGGGGTTCATGTCCAATCCAGATAACTGAGAGAAGTTACTCATACAGCCTAGCAAAGATTTAACAGTAAAAGGTCATCAACAAATAATAGGTGGGTAAGTTTAAGAGTTTTGCACCTCCAATGGTATTGGAAGGATGGGTTACCAGCTAGACTCATATTCAAATACCTTGAAAGGACTTCCATACATAGGATGAACAGGAGTGGGGATAAAGGGTCTCCTTATGTAAGGTTTGACTTCCCTCTAAAGAAATTGGAGGTGGTTCCATTGATTAGAATGGAATACGAAGGGGAAGATATGCACCCTTTAATCCACTCAATGAATTTCCTAGGAAAACCCACAGCAACTAAAACATTTTTGAGGAATTCCCAATGAATAGTGTCATAGGCTTTTTAAAGGTCTACTTTGAAGGCACATCGCTTATGGTTATTGGATAGTAGATAATTCCTAAGAATTTCTTGAGCTAGCAAAATATTACCACTTATGCGACGATTTTTAATGAATGTATTTTGGTTAGGGCTAACAATTTGGTGAAAAGAGTCTCTAAGCCTATTTGCTATAATTTTGGCAGTTACCTTATAAAGAAAATTGCAGCAAGAAATTGATCTGTAATCTAGCACAGTAGAAGGTTGGCTTCTTTGGAATTAAGGAGATAAAGGTGGAATTAAGTTCTTTAAGGGGTTTCACATGCTCAAAAAAGTTCTTTATGGCTTCAGTGACCTCCTTTCCTATTATATGCCAAGATTGTTTAAAAAAGAAGCCATTAAACCCATTCGGGCCCAGGGCCTTGTTCAGATTGAGGGAATTGAATGCCGCTCTTATCTCTTGTGCTGAAACTTCAGCAATGAGAGAGTTAGATAGGCCTTTTGGTAAAGGAAGAGAAAAAAGATTGGCCACAAACTCTTTAGAAGGGAGAAGGGCTTTAGAACTCCCTATAGAACCCTGAAAATGAACCAAGAACTGATCTTGAATCTCTTTAAGACCTCCTATTCTATTCCCATTGGTTAGATTTAAAGAGTGAATGTTGTTCCTATTTCTGTTTGCAAGGAGGGATTGGTGAAAAAATTTTGTATTCATATCCCCTTCTTTTAGCCATTTTGTACGGGAAGATTGCCTAAAGAAGGATTTATGATCTCCTAGAGCTCTAAGCAACTCAAGAATGGCTTCAAACTCTCTAGCTTTCAAAAGGTTAGACATGGGCTCAATTCTCATATGATCTTGAATGTTGTTGAAATTGGCTTGACATCTTCCTACTCTTCCATTTACATCTATTTGGTCAGAATTTAGGGATTTAAGGGCTCTTTCGACTAATTTAAGTTTAGACACTACACAATATATTGGAGTACCCCTAACCTGACAGGACTAAGCTTCTTCAATTATCTGAAGGAAATTAGGCTAGTTGACTAGGAAGTTTGAGAACCTAAAGGAAGAGGATCTCTTCTGCTGACTAATTAAGGCCCTAACCACTAATGGGGAGTGCTCTGAAATGTTTGGAATATGGATGACACCATAAGAACTGGGAAACCTGGAGTATACCTCAAGGCCATTAATGACTTTTGAGCATGAGAGAAACTCATAATTACCTACTAAAAAGAGTGGTCCAATTATTGATAAAGAGCCATATTTCCAACATAGTCTACATTTCGGCTCATTTATGACTAAATAACTCCCACTCCGTCGTTTGCAATATGTATGATGCTAGTGCTCTTTAAGCTTGACAAAGCATGCCTCATCCACTCTGTAAAAATATTGTTTGCACTCTCTAGCTCTTATAGTCAAGTCTTGACAATATAGTCATGCAAAAGCATTAAAAGGCTTTATTAACTTTGTATCAGACTTTGGCCTTTTCCCTCTAGGGTAATTTATAAATTAATTTAAATTTAAAAGGATAAATATTTAGATTTGTTTGACCTTGTGTCATGGAGTACATCATATATGAATGCATATATATTACAACTTCTTTAAGGGATCGCCAAATATATAATACGGAAAATTTATACTTAGTTTAAGAAATTTTTGTAATAATTAATGCAATGCATTTACCATAAGACTTTTAAAATTCAAGAGAATTTATTAATGATATTTTATATGAACACAATGTTAAGATTATTGTACTAGATACAATATTGTACTAATATTGGCCAATACTAGGTACTTTTCAAGCAATTTTTTTAAAAATTTATGTAATATTCCCTGAATTTTTTTTTAAATTTAAAAATAATCCATTAGTATATTGTACTATATACTTTATAATTTTACATCAACTTTGCCTTGGAAAATCATAATAATAAAATTTTAAAATAATAGCAATTTATTTATTTTTATTAACATTGATTTTCAAATATTTCACATATAAATAATAACCACAATTAATATGAAAATCATTTAAGTATCATACAAATATAAAATTAAGAACAATACAAAGTATTTAAAATATTATAGTTTCATCATATAATAAATAATAATTACATCAAAACATCAATTAAAAAGAACAATAAATATTCTTAACTCTCTAAGTATTACAATTTATAACAAGAGTTTGTGATGAGGAAACAATTAACTAGAAGTGAAACCTGAAACAAATACATTTACATTTACAATTACATTGCATATATAAAATTTAACTTATTCATCAAATATAAGTAAAATTAAAAGAAGAGGAGAAACAAAAACTTAGAACTTTATTCAATCATCTAGGAGTGATACCCGCTATAACTGCGTCATTTAGTACAAAATCTTCATAATCATCATCATTCAAATTTATTGCACCAAATGACATATCAATACTTTCTCATCCAAAATTATCTTCAAAGTCACTCTCATCTATCAAACTTGGTTCCTCAGAAACCCAATCCTCCAAAAGATCGGTATTATCAATGCAAATTGGATCTACTAAACTACGTGTTCTATTAAGAATCTTAATAAATAATACAATTTAATTATTAAAACATTATAGAAAATTATATATAACTTCATAATTATAACATTATACCTTTCTTGAAGCTTTAAATTGTATCGAACGAGCATCAAGTCGTTCAATATTTTATGCTCCAATCTATTCATTTTCTTAGAATGGATGAATTCAAATGGGCTTTATTTCCTTTCATAGCCTGTTGCACTCACACATTGACTTAGAATTCGAATTGCAAACTTTTGTAATTCTAGAAAACCCCTCTGAATTAGTCCCACCAAGAAATTATAAGTCGTAAGACAATAAAAAAAAAGGCACTATAAACAAAATAAAGTAATAATTAATTTTTAACAAGTAACAAAAGTGAAAAAAATATATACCTAAATTAAGTTTTGCTCTTTGTCGAATGACAATTGGTATCTCAAAATCCCTAGAAGACTGCTTATAAATCTTCATTTTTGAGCCTAGGAGATCTTGTATCTTCTCATGGGTAATAATGTTGTAATAATTAATAACATTTCCCTATTAACGCCAACTTTCTTTGTAAAAACTAGTTTGAAATAGACACTAAGATTTTAAAATGCCCCAACTGCAAACAACGGAGAGTAAACTTGTTTTTTCCATCTCTCATTGATGTTGCAAGATAAGGAGTGTACAAAAAAGGCTTATTTTTCATATTGACTTTGATTGCTTCCTTCACCCTCTCTGTAACATCATAAAAATAACTCATTGTTGTCTTTTCATCACTATTATCCAAACGAAACACCCTCACTAAAGGCTCACAAACTCGGATGGCAAATTTCCATTGGGATCAACATTTAGTTTTGTTAAGTATAATTCTGGAAACATCCAATCTAGTGTTAGATATAGCTTGCTGAGCTGCAACTCACTTATCACTTATAAACATTTGTCTAAAATCTTTCATCATAATAAAAATATTGAATTGATGCAATTCTAGTAATAACAGGACAACACAAATTTCTACCATTAGTAAACTCCTTTCTTATTAAATTCAAGACTCGTATACAATTATAGATGAACTTGGTCACCTTTTTTGTTTTCTACACAGTCTCATCAATAATAAGAAAGTACCTAGCATCTCCAACATTTTTTAGCATTAAGTCACCGCAATGTGCAACACAAGGAGTTCAAAAAAAAGAATTATACTTGCTTTATAATCTTCTTCTTGCCGCTTTATAAGTGAAATCATTGTCAGTGATGAACTAAACAATATTTTCTGACCCTACTTTATTCACAACTTCATCGAATATTTCAAATAAAGTATCAGTATTCCTAACAAGGCTAAATTCATGAATAAACTTAAAAAACATTGAGCCCTTTGCAGAATAAACCAAAAAATTAATAATAGGCTTACGTCTCCCATTTGTCCAACTATCACACATGATTAAACACTCATAAGTAGCCCAATATATTCTTCTTTCATCCAAATGACTTTTAATTTTATAAACTGAGCTACTTAAAAGTTTATCTCTGTAGTCATCAATAGAAGGAGCTTTGTATCCCAAATCGTAAGAAGCTATAGCATCCACCATAAGCTGATAATAATAAGATTGGGAAGCATTGAATCCTACACTTGAATCATACAACCATCTATCCATTTCCATATCTACATTATGAGTCATTTCTCTTGTTTGCATGGACATTACAAATTGAAGGCTGATCTCTATGATTTGTTTGTAGTGCAAAAAAAGTTAATACCTACCTTCTTCTTTTCCTAACATGAAGTCTAGATGCAAACTTCACCTCTTGCTGGGAAGGAACACTACCATTTTTAACATTTCCACTATCATCATAAACACCAACAAACGAACTTCTACTACTAATTTCATAATTTAATCTCTCCCCTCTATCTTTCTCGTGATGATACTCTTCAAGCAAAGTTTTCATTTGCCACTTCACATCATAACTCACTTTTTTATATGGTTCCACATCTCTTTTAACCCTAACTAAATGCTTCTATAATCTGATGATTCCTCCACCTTTCAAATGCTTATTACAAAATAAGCAAATGTTATAGTTCTTCATACAAGGGACCAATGCAGCATGAGCCCAAGTTGGATTATTGTATCTTCCTAAAGCGGTTGAATATTGGCTACATTAATCCAACTCAGCTACAATAATCCAACTTGGCTACACATTGGCTACAATTCAAAATGGAAGGAAAAAAATGTGTAGCCAAGTTGGATTATTGTATCTTTCTAAAGCGGATGAAAAAAATGTGTAGCCAATATCTTTCTAAAGCACTTGAACTTCCGTCCATTTATCTATAAAAATAGATGAAGACATATATCAAAATAAAGAAAACATCATTTCATTATCAACTACTATCACAAGATATGTATTGTTTAATTCAAAAGTCCAAACTAACACATTACACAATACACATATACATCTTATATTATATAACTTATTATGTATGATTACATCATACAAAATTCGATTTCATCCAACACAATTCACCAATAAATCAAAAATTAACAATTCAAATATTCAACATGCACAATTTAATTTCATCCAATACAATTCACCAATAATTCAAAAACTAACAATTCAAATATTCAACATATACAATTACACAATAAACATATACATCTTATATAATTTAATTCATTTTATATGATTACATCATACATAATTTAATTTCATCGAATCCAATTTACCATAAGTTAAAAACAAATAATTCAAGTATTCAAAATACATAATAATTCAATATACTTAATAGTCATCAATTTGAATATGTTTGAGGACAAATATAAAAGATTACATGCGTGAAGTGAATTGAACTTAATAAATAAAGAAATTTTTTGTTTCATTATGTATGACTTAAATTTGACATTAGTCATTTAGTCTTTTTAACATATATGAGTTTGGCCATTTACTTAACAAATAAATTGAGTATTGAGGACTAAAAAATGGAAACTTATGTCTTAAAAAAATTCTTCCCTTTGACCAATTTATAAAACAAAGATTAACTTTTAAGATATTAAAGAAATACTTTGTTGATGTTTAAGATTAAACTTACAAACATTTAACTAATTCATTTCAATTTGATTAAATCCACAATAACAATTATTACCAATCATAAGTCTTTTTTATAGAAGATAATTTAATGTATTAAGCAAGAAGTAAAAAAAACTTTATAAATTTCAAAAAATTTTAAAAAATTGATTAGAATTTAAAAATATATTAAAATCGCATTTAATTAAATTAAATTAACAACAAGTATATACTTATTTAATATTGCATGTTCAACCCTTTTAAAAACAAATTTGAAGAGGATAAACTTAATCAATACTTTAAAAAATATCATTAAGTTAAATTTAAATAATATCTTGTAAAATATATACAAACAATTACAACTTTCATGTTTCAATTTTCAAACCCAAATTTTCCAATGGATTTATTTTCTCCATAAATTGGCAATGCTTAAATTACATTCAAATTGAACTTACACAAATATTTACACTTTCAAACTCAAACTTCTCAACTAACACAAATAGTTCCAACAATTCTAATTTTCAAACCATTCACAAAACACCTATGACACAACACAACCAAAACACAATCCAAATGCAATTTAGGAGCAATAAAATAAAATAAAATCAAAACACACCCAAAAAAGTCAGAAATAGCAATTTGTTCGGTTGGGTCAGGTTGTTTTTCTACGTCTAGTTGGGTCAAGAAACCAGACCTGAAGTTTGCAATTTATGGTTTCAACTTCAAGCGAGCAACAACGACGGTGGCAGGTGGAGAGCAGCAGGGGCCAGACGTAGTGGTGAGAAGAGGCGCGGTGGAGAGGAGACATGGTGGACGGGTGGAGAGTAGGTGCAGACAATGGGACTGGGGAGAGTAGCCGGCCCAGTGGAGAGTACCGGCTAGCGGGTGGTGGTGATTATCATTCAGATCTTGAAGCAACTTCTAGCACAGGAGCTTGAAAAGTTGATATCTACTGAATGGATTTTTCACTAAACCTTGATCCTGTTAGCAACTTAGCCATAGAGAATTTTCCACATCCGCACTATGGTTAACTTTGGAAACACAAGACAGAGGAGAACGTTAAGAGGAGAGAGAGAGTTTTTGAGAATTTGAGAGAGTTCTAGGTGAGACAGCTCCAATTATTTGAACATAGATATGAAAAGATAGATGAAAGCGACTTCATTGCCTAGCCTGTTAACATATTCACGATGAGACTGATAAAAGGACCACACAACATAGGGGTTTCTATACAAGAGGATCAATGAAAAAAACATCATACTTGAAGCAAAATCATACAGATTATCAACACCAGTTACCGACAGAAGTCACACAATTAAGCCAATCCCCACACTGTTCTCTTACAAACATGATGTCTCTGCTTGTTTTCACATCTAATTATAAGGGACCAGTTGCAAATCTATGGAACTGCACCTTGTGCACATTACCTTATTGGTTGGGTCCTAGAAGAGCTAAAAGGAATGCCCTGTAATGGCCAGATGTGTCCGAGTGAACTGCATCATTCAACGTCTTCTTGTACTTCTTCAGGTATTCAGCTTTTATGTATTGCATATCAATTTCAGTCCTTGTCACAATTACTCTTACAAGTGCAGTGTCATTGGTCCCCAGACCTTTCATCGCTTTATGCAACACCTGCAATTCACGGAGAAAGATTACAATAACTTTGACTTCTACTCCCCAATCCCGTTGAACTGGGATGGTAGCATCGTAAGGTAAAAAGGAAACCGACTAGTACAAGTTTTCATGGAATCCTAGTTTCATGATACTAGTGAAATACAAATGTATAACCTAAGTGGACCCTGATGGTAGAAAACAAGAAAGCAAAAGATTAACATTCCAAACAAGCATATGATCAACCTATTAAGAATCGGGTAAATTATTTATCTCAACTTTTTAACAATTTATTAAATATCTCAACTTTCATTTATACCACTAGAGCAAACAACAACAACACCTAGTACCTAGTATGAATCCTGCTGCTCCAGGGCTCATTTTATACCACTACATATCAAAATTTATCAAAAATATATATTTATGATAGAAATTAAAAGTATTCAAAATGATTTTGCCATTATATTCAAAACAATTTTTTAAAGCTCCCTATAAAATTTGGCAACATTATTCTCCCTATAAAATTTGGCAACATTTATTTTTCATTTCTTATGATTTTTCAAATTTTAAGCATTCAAAAAATTATAAAAAATAATTTATTAATCAAATATTTTCAAATTTTTACCAAAGATGCATTACGTTATTATTAACACTGGTACAAATTTTCTAGTCAAAATTCCAAGTACTGAATTTTTTTGAGAATGACAACTTAATATAATGAAATTCTCTCACCATCTGAGATATATATGTATTAACAATTTTTAAATCACGACATCTAATGTTACAAAATGAAAGTTTAGATATATTTGATATTTTACTCATAGTTCTGGACATCCTATATAATTTAACATTAAAAATATGATCAAGACTATTAACGATGACCCCAAATAAGACGAACCTATTTTCATTCTGTTGCATCCAAACAGTAAAAGGAAGAAAAATGAAAACATTCTTGATTCCTCAAGTAGCAAAATCCCCAGACAATGATACCAAAATTTAAGTTGAACTTACTACATAATGTTTTTTTCCTTTTCATTATCAACCTTCATGGAAGATCTTTTAACTGATACAGTTAAAAAAATGAAGCAAAGAACAAGATAACACAAGTTAAGATCATTGGTCATAAGAATCACTATTATCTGTCTTCACATAGCCACCAGTAAGTCATTTAAAGATTATGACCAGTCTAAACAAGAGGTGACGTCAAAGTATCTTTTTATGAGAAACCAATTACAGTAAGAACTATTAACTCTGCTGAATGGTTAAAAATTTTACCTTGGCAAAATATCGTGCAGGATTTTCTGAGCATTGCAAAATTGTCAATAGACCGAGTTTAAAATGTCCTGATGTTTCCCTTTTTAATGCCTGATTTTGTTTGAATTAGATTTAACATAGTAAAAACATTTATAACAAAACAAAACAATAGAATTTGAAAATGCTTACCTTCTTCAGTGAATTTCCATACAAGTTATTGTAAGCAAAACTAACAGCAGCCAAATGCGCAGCACTTCGTTCACAAAAAATATGAATGAAAGCATTTTCGTCAGTCCCCAACCTCTTTTCCCCTGCTTTATACAAAGTCTTGGCATCATTCTCAACGAATGCTCTATCAACTTCAGGTCCTTCATAACGAGGTGTGCTAAGGTATGCAAGCAAGAGCTTCATAGAACATTTTCCATGACTAAACAACTTCAGTATCATATCTTTAGTGCCTAAAGAAACTAAACAAATAAATACACCAGTGATGAAGGAATAAGAAATTCAAATTATCACTTTCTGAACAAACAAGTGTATTGGATGAATTGGTCAATCTTCTCAGTAGACAAGCAAAATTTGTTGTATTCTTACCCCACAAGTGCCAATAGCAACAATCCATCCAGCTATAAGAGACTATTATATAAATTTTGAGAAGAAAATGCTCATGAGGTACAGCCGCATATAGTCATGCAGTAAACTTCAATTTACTGCATTATGTTATGTCTAGGCTGGATTTGAAAATCAAACAAGTGTATTGCAAGTTCTGCAAACTTATGTGTGAAAGCATGGATCACATCCCCTTTCAATGTAGTTATACAAGCATCATCTGGAATCTGATTCAAAGTTAATGCAGATTAGAATCTGAGAGCTGGTTCCAAATGATATGCTGATCCTCTGGGGATAAACTTCGGATAAAAAGTGATACAACTATATTTAAACTATGCTTGAGCTACTGTGTCTATGGCATTTAGCGAGAAAGGAACATGCCAACATGGTGAACAGGATGTTTATTCATTGAGCAGGTTCAAAATCAATTGGATAAGGGAGGTTAAAATTGCAAAAGGTTTAGTGATAGCCTTAAAAGTTAAGAAGTTCAAGCATCAGTCTCTGCAGAGTGTGCCTCAGACTCCTCCGGCTTCTGGTCCTTGTCTGGAGAGTTTAAATCCTTCTTAAGCTTGATCTCAACAGTGATTTCCCCAGCTTAGAGTCTCTAAAGCATATCCCTAGCAAGCTTCTCTGCTTTACCAAGCTAATGCTATTGTTTTGTTACCAGATTCAGGTTTGTTACCCGTTTTGGGGAAGCTCTTAATTCAATTTTCTTTCAAATCTCAAAAAAAGAAGATAATAAATGCAATCTTTTGCAATCAAAAGAGAGCTACAAGTGTCCATAACTTCTGTAGTTTAGCACCGGAATCATCTGAAACTTATGTTTCTAAACAGTACGTCGACAAATATATCTCACTTTACTTCTATATTGGCAGATGAATAATGAGATCAAAAAATGTTATCAAGGGGAGGCAATACCAAAGTAAAAATGAAGTTTCTGAACCACATGTTTCTAAAAAAAAAATGCTCACACGAAAAAGAAGGCTCACCCTTTTATGATCTCCAGAGGTCCGTGCTTCAATATCATGCTCAAGGTAGGTTCCAAATTTTGCATAATAATGTTGTTTGAAAACCTGTATTTGTGATGGAATGCGAGAGCAAATTACCTCAGTTACACCTTCCACATTTAAAGTGTTGGCAGTTATTCCTTGCCTTATAATTACTGCATCACGACCAGGAGGATCATGCATCCAAAGCAGAACAGCTGTCTAGAAAACAGATAACACTTTTCAGAACTTTAAACATGTTATGTACATGTTCACGTGATAACATACTATATAGTTCCTCTTATGGGATTTGCTAAAATATTGGATAGTAGAAATCCATGGTATTAAAAATGATAAAAAGAAGTCCAGTGAGTATAAAATTGGTACCTCCAATTTCCCACTCAGCTCAGAAGACAAGCGCTTAAAAAGGTCCTCAGAATACATTGTTCTATATTCGTTTAGGATGAGTGAACGTTGTGTTGCATCTCGGTGAGCAAGGATATTGATTACCGCAGAAGTGTCGCATCCAAATCCTTTTTAAAACAAAGAAAATCATCCATGTGATAACAGTTTGTAGCATTATAAAACTTCTATCATACACATGGCATGACTCTTCAGTGGATTTGGACCAACCATCGCCCTTAACAACTAAAAGTCCCACAGGAAAGTAAATCTACTAGTGCAGCTATCCAGAAAAGGCAGGCCTTAAACAGATAATCATTTGTACAGTGAATATCCTTAGATGAACTGTTTCAACAAAGAAACAAACATAAATTGTTCTGGAGATCATAATGACACTAAATCTTACAATTACACTAAAGTAGGAAATAAAACATCAGAATTAGCATTTCATAAAGTTCATATTCCGAAATACTCCTACATTTATGATTTGGATTAGCAATGAACTTTCTTACATGCATTTATGTTATTAGAATCAGCCAATCTTTTTCTAAAATGCATTACTATTTAGGCACTATTCAATGCACTTGTACATACAAAGACATATCAATTGATACATGTATGGACACATCTAAGGTGAAGTATATGTTCTGTATATGCCAAAAAAAAAAAAAAAACAGAACAAAGGACATCTAATTTCCAAGGTAAATTAACTCAAAAAGTTATCTCAGTGACTTCGTAACAAATGGCCATCAACCAAACTAAGAGGGAGACATCGTAAAGCTCTTGTATGAATATCAAAAAGTAATGATCGAAGTGATTTGTAAGCCAATTTAATGTTCGTCTTGCACTTTACTTTCCATCTGCTACAATTCTCAAGACTACGGATAAGAAGTATCATCCTCTTTTTCAATTCTTAATACAAGTAGTTGGTCGTTGATACAAGGGACTAATGTGGGGCAATTGGATTCAGAAGCAAATATAGGTAAGTTGCAAAAATTAAAATGATGACCATAAATGAGGAAAAACTGACTTAATAACAATCCTTAGGAAAGATAAATTATTTCTCTCAGACTTGCATCATCACCATCTGCATATCTCATATCTCGCTGTATCGCTCCGCAACCCAAAAAAAAAGGGCATTGCCCAATAATTAAAGCCCGCGATCAAGCCAATAATTCCAGCAACTAGTAGGGAAACCAAATGTGTACACTTCAAACAATTTCCCCGGACATCAATCTGGCATGAAAGCTCTCAAGATACCCAGAAACCACAAAACAGCCACAAAGCAAGAGAAAAGGAATGAAATCTGAGAGAGGGGCAGCAGAGGAGAATGTACCTTTGAAAGCCTTGTGAAGTTGAATGGCATCATCTCTTGGGGAGCTCAAAACTGGAGGAACGGTTAAAGTTGCCATTTCACCACCTTCTTCCAGAACACATCACAAAGAACAATGGCAGAAGCAACCTCTATTTTATTTTATTTCCGGTTTTATATTAACTATTAAGCGACCCCAAAACAGTTGCGGACATGATTAAACTGTCGGGTCCGTTGAGCGACCTCATTTCTTACATGTTTATTGGTATTTTACTTATTACCACCGTCTTTTGGACAAAAAAAACAAGAATAATATTCTTCAAATATTTTTAACGTTGATAATAATTTTTTAATTTATAGAATTTGAGGGAGTGGTTAGTTCATGAGTTTTAGAATAAATCAATAGTTATGAAATGAATAATAGGTAGTTGGTTTTATATTATGATTATAAGAACAATATTTTTATATATGACTTTTGGGATTAGTCCATACCTCTGAAATATTGAAAGGAATGAGTTTATTCCTGACTCAAGGGCAAGTCTTACAAGCATGACAAGGTGTGACACTTCTTGTAATTGATTAAAAATTAATTAAGTAATTAAATAATATATGATTAATAAAATATAATTAATTATATATTTTCTCTTTTTAGCAGTTAAATATAATTAATTAAAATTTTGATGTAAAACAAAAATTTGACAAATTTTTATTTTTTAATATTTTAACAAGCAAACCATTGGCAATGGTAATAGTAATTATTCATTTCTCTTAACTAACCATTATAATTATAATAATTATATCTATTCTCATTTCTCACTATATTCATTCACATTTTTATTACTATTCTCCTATACAAACCGACCGTTCCTTCAGACTATCTTACATATTCGTAATTCTATAAGTTGCAACAAGATAGGATGTGCCTTAGGTTCCATTTTTGACACCCCTAATGTGGTTAAACCTTGAAATTATAAGCCAAAATTTTAACAATCAAAATCTAATAATTTTAGCAAGAAGATAATGTTAATGCTTATGTCTTGGATTACCAAGTGACATAAGAATAAATCCTATCTTTAATGTAGCGGACTTAACTATTTATCATGGACAAGATGAGGAATGCCCTACTATAGCTAAAAGAATTTCAGGCACTCCTCATTCTAACGAGGAAGTAGAGGATGTTCTCAATAAACAAATTGTAGTCACAAGAGATGGAGGATATCGACAATTTCTTGTCAATTGGAAAGAAAGATTGATTTCTGATAGCACTTGAATTTTAGAAGTTGAATCCATACTTATATGATCAGTATTTATCACATTCTACATCAAGGATGACTTTAGACAAGTCGAGGAAAATTGATGTACAATAAATTAAAGTCTATAAAAGAAATAAATGAGGAAAGATTAGTCAACCACAACCTTTAATTTGGTGGGATGAGGATTGAGAATTGAGTTAACACCAAAGTAGACTGAAATTTAGATTGTATTAGAATTCCTTATCAGATAGGAAGTAGTAGTATATGTTATTCTATTTTAGATTTGCTATCCTAGTTGTATAGGACTTTTTTTGGACTTATATAATTTCTATTATAATAAGGTTTAAATTAGGAACTCTTTCCTACTAGAATAAGGGTTATAAGAAATATGTGTGTGTGTGTGTATTTAGCTCTTCATCAAGAATAAGCAGCCAGCCTGAAATTTTTCTACAGACTTAAGCTTTTAAATAAAAGGTGTGATGCTTTCTTCTAAGAGTGATTCTTATCCTCTAAGAGTGATTCCTAGTTTCCTACCTTCTATTCTTTGTGTTCACCATAAAATTTTAGTAACCAAAATCTTATGTTCTAGTGTATTAAAACCTGAAACCAAAATTAAGAAATATAGTTGATATTAGGCTACTTGAATGTTAATTTTCAGGTTTGAATTTTAGCTAGGAATTGATGTATGCTTAATTGATTATACATTTACTCTATAACACTTAGTGATTCAAGTAATAAAATGCTTAAGATACTCATTTCGGTTCATTATTGGTTTTAGGTACAAGTTTGAAGCAAAAGAGCTAAAATGAGTTAAAAAGCACATTCCTTGAGCCATCCTCTTGATATTCAAACTCATTTGTCTTTGTGGAACAAGAACAAGATGGATTAGAGTGAAGATGGGACAAGAAAATGTAAGAAAATGAAGCATTCAACATGAATTGTAAGATACACAGTCATGCATCCATTTGCACGGTTATGTATAAATTCAAAATTGTCTTTAATTTGATGTAAGGTTGGATACACGGTCGTGAATCCAACTATGCATCTTTCTATAAACCTATTTTTATATATAAATAGACATGTAAGTAGCAAAAGAAGGCCGGAATCATTTTTAGAATAAGAAAGAAGGCAAAACAATCACTTCTTTGATATCTATGGAGGGCTAGTCTTCTTCCTTTTAGTTCGAAGGTGAAATCAAAGTCGAAGATCACATTTGAGCATCTCTTTATTGTGTATTGTTGACTCTCCCTCTTTAGAGATTGTTTATGTTATTCTTTGCTTATTGATTTGGGTATTTGTGTAAGAATGATTTGAATGCTTTCATTGGATTGTTTTTATATAAACCTTTTACTAGAATCTTGAATACAATACGTAATAGTTGTGTTCTCGATTCATTTGTGGTAAACTAATGATGTTGAATCATCAGGGATAACATAACCTAGGTTAAATGACCTAAGCTTGTGTGGTTGTTTCCTATATTAATCTTTTTTTTTAGTTCATAACGCGAATGTCCAATTAAATCTAGACAACTTATTCTAAGTTTTTCGATAGCTAGTTTAGTTAAAGAACTTATTTTGATTAAATGAGACCTAAAAGAAAAATGAGTTTAACAGAGCTTATTGTTAACCTATGATTAATAGTTTCTATGATTAATAATAATCCAAGAACATAGTTGGCTGCTCCACACTAACCCAAAGACCATTATTCATTACTTTTCCTAATTTGCTTGACATGATATTCATATCATAACATATGAACAGTAAGAAATAGCATTCTTATTTAGATCGGGAAAATTATACGCTTTTATGAAACCATGTGCTATGGCTCGAATCCGTAGTTAATCCTATTTCCGATACGAGCAGTTGACAATTAAATCTAATCTTTCCCATTATTTTTGTATCCGTAATAGTGCGAAAAGAAAGCCTGACTCCAAGTTGTTCAAGAATAGTGGCGTTTGAACAAGTACTGCCTCCCCCTATTGGGTTGTACTAATAAACCTAAATTAGGGTTATCCACCAAGAATTACGGTAAAGCAGTTTATCCAGTAGGAATTGAACCTACGAATTCGCCAATTATGAGTTGGGCGCTTTAACCATTCATCCATGGATGCTTAGTGGGGATCCTCGTACATAGTGAATAACCAAATTCCAATTGATTAGTTTTAGTTGTTGAATCTCTCTTTAATTGATCAATGTGCGATATTCCGAAAACTCATTACTAATGGAATCAAAATGATCTCTGGATTGATCAAAAAATGCCTTCAGCTAGTAACGAAGGACACGATCTTGCTCGTGAGGGTAATGAAATTATCCATGAGGCTAGCAAATGGAGTCCTGAACTAGCTGCCGCTTGTGAAATATGGAAGGAGATTAAATTTGAATTCGAAGCAACGGATACTTTGTAATCCATTATATATATATATGTATATATATATATATATACATATATACATATATATGTATATATGTATAGATATATTTGTATACATATATATGAATTCGAAGCAATGGAT
>JANIPN010000007.1:20789793-20803370 GCA_027478595.1 Erythroxylum anguifugum
TATTTATTCTGTTAACTTGCATCACTCTTATATTGTCTTATTTGCATGTGGGTCTACCAGAAACAGCCTCTCTACTATGTAGGGGTAAGGCTGCGTATTATTAGACCTCCCCAGATCCCGCTTCATTGCGAGATTTCGGACTGGGTGATGATGATGATCTTCTGTTTTATGCTAGCTTATTGCCTGCATTGCATTGGTCTACTCTATAGTAGCTTTTCAAACATTTAGAAACAGCCATTCTAGCACTCAGTATGTTATCAATACCTTGTGGAGTGATTATCTAACGTGTTTACTTTTGTATAACTTGTAGTTGCCATTAATCTGATACTTAAGCAAAAATTTAAGATTAGACTACTGTTTTTGATATTTTACAAGACAATGTTACCTTTGATGCCTTGATGTCTTAATCATTTATTTGCTGCAGGAAACTAACTATCTTCCAATTACACCTGGTAATAGAGTTGTGCTGATGGTCAATGGGTAGGTTCATGCAGTTTCTTCCTGCACTTTAGACTACAATATGTCCTATGAGAGCATAGAATTATTATGAACACTTTCCTAGTTTCTGAACAATTTCTCAGATATTCTCTCTCTTCCAGCATTGTAGATTAAGAATATTTGAGATAAGTCTGAATCCATGCGTAGTTTTAGGAGCCCAAAGATGGATTCACTCTGTTATCCTCCATGATTATCTTTTATTGATTGGAAAAAGTGATTGACAAGGAGAGATGATCAAAGTCAACTCTTACATGTCTGGTTTTATTTCATAAAAGTGAATGTTAACAACATGGATATTTAAATCCAAGCACAGGTTCAAGGACATGTATAATTTTTCAAAAGATTGCAGAGCATATAAATATAACTATTTAATAACTAGGTAATTGACGTTCACAACAATGCCATTCACGCTTGTGGTGGTTTTTTTGAGAGTATTTTCACCTGTTCATCCAATTTTGGAGCTCTGGACATTGTTAACTCTTGATCTCCAGTGTTTTGCATTTCCTGGATTCTGATTTATGAGTTCATTTATGATACTTGAGACCTTTTCTTCTTTTAATTTTCCTGCAGGTTAGGTGCAACCCCTGCAATGGAATTGATGATTGCAGCAGGGAAGGCAGTCCCTCAATTGCAGCTTGAACATGGACTTGCTGTTGATAGAGTCTACACAGGGTCATTTATGACTTCTCTTGATATGGCAGGTCTGATATTGTTGGGAGGAGTGGGTTGATTGCTATTTGCTAATTACTATTGCAGTTTCCATCTTAATAGTGTTTGTCCAGGATTCTCAATTACCATAATGAAGACGGATCAAGCTAGTTTACAACGTTTGGATGCTGTAACTAAGGCTCCATACTGGCCTATTGGAGTTGATGGTCAGTTTCTGTGAAAACATTGCTTTTGTTTTTTTTTTTCATTTGCGTTCAAAATTTTCTTGTTCGGATATAATGATAATGCCATTGGTATTTTGAACTGGTTATCTATATTCCTCAATTAAAATTAAAAATATGTATGCTCTTGGATACTTTTCTCACTGAATTGAACAAGTTATATTTGATCTCAGGCAATCGTCCACCTGCCAAGATACCTGTCCCACTTCCACCATCTCGTTCAACAAAGAGTGACGAGGTATATGTGTTTACGGTTGAGGGAATAAATTGTACTGGATAGGATGAATTTTACATTTTTCATTATTAGTGTAATCACATAGACAAGCACAACATGTCTATAAATGGGACTGGAGAATGTAGTACATAGTTCTACTATTTTATTCTCTGACCGCCCATGTCTACTTTTGATTAGTCATTGGGTCGGCCTCAGCATCTGAATGAGCAAGGACAACTTCTTGAAGTGGCTATTGAAGCAGCAGCAAATGCTATCATTGATATGAGGGACAGTCTAAATGATTGGGACAGCAAAGTAGGTGATGGAGACTGTGGGTCAACGGTGAGTATCCTAGTACTGGAATTATTTTCTTATGATAATTATTTATTTATGGCTGAACTTCCCTGGTTTTGTAGATGTACAGAGGTGCAATTGCAATTCTGGAAGACGTGAAAAAGTAGTAAGTTACTCTTCTTCAGCATTTAGAATTCTTTGGATGCTTTATTAAGTTGGATTTTCCACTGCACGGAGACAGTACTATACATCATTCACTGGTAATTTTAATCTAGTTTTTCCTATTAATGGCATCTTAAACTTTTCTTTGATGGAGTTTTGCATCACCCAAGAGTATGCAATTTTTTGTACCATGGCGTTGCTTTTCAAGAGAGTTTTACTTTGTATTTGTTAGGTGGGTCAAGTTTATCTTCTTTTTTTTTCATTTGCCTATTTGAAAAGGTTTTTTCTATTGTTCACAGTTATCCTTTGAATGATGCTGGAGAAACAGTAAATGAGATCGGATCATCTATTAGACGAGTTATGGGAGGAACAAGTGGAATTATGTACTTCAATTTCCTTGTATCTTGTAATTGTTGACCTTGAACATTTGCAACTGATGTTCCTACATGGACCACAGTCACTTCTTACTCTTTCTTTTTTTTTTTTTGACAGATACAATATATTCTGCAAGGCAGCATATGCAACATTGAAGGAAAACAAAGAGTCAGCTGTTACAGCGAAGCAATGTGAGATGATGCTTGATACTTCTGATTAACATGCACACCAAACTCAGTAACTATTTCTTCTCCTCAGGGGCTGAAGCATTTGAAGCTTCGATTGCTGCTATCAGTAAATATGGTGGGGCATCTGCTGGTTATCGCACATTATTGGATGCCCTTATTCCAGCATCGGAGGTTCTTAAGGAGGTTGTCAAACATAGTTTTTGCTTTTCCACTTCAGTTGATGTGGGTGTATAAGTTGATGCTAATTTAGTAAATTTTCCCATTCAGAGGTTAAATGCTGGTGAAGATCCTTGCTCGGCATTTCTCCTGTCTTCTGAAGCGGCATGCGCTGGAGCTGAATCAACCAAATACATGCAGGCACAGGTGCATAAATCCTTCTCTTCTTGTCCTATATAGCAGGATAGAATTCAGGTTTGTCCCAATTATATTTTATTGTGACAATGAAGAAAAGGCAAGCTACAAATTGTGTTGACCAACTATGGCCCTTTCGAAGTCGATTATGTTAAGCTCCCCGTAATTGATTGATAAATTGTTTGCTAAGTCAATTCCATGTCTGTTAATTTTGTCAAATAAATTAAATTTTTACAGGCGGGCCGATCAACCTACGTGCCCTCAGAAGTCCTTGCGTCAGTTCCCGATCCTGGGGCCATGGCTGCAGCTTCATGGTACAGAGCAGCAGCCTTAGCCATCAAGAACAAATACAAAACTTCATGATCTGCTATATGTACTCCGTAAAATATACAATGCTTCATTTTTTGTGGTAGTTTTAACCCAGCTTATCTTGATGCATGATTAAGAATTCCTAACAAATTGTGCTTTCCGCTTATGCCAATTTTGTGCATAATGCTGAGACAGCGAGCTTGAGCTCTGTATACGTGCTAAGAAAAAAACATTCTGAGGTGTATATTTAAAGATTAAAGGAAATATATTTATTTCAGAATATAATGTATTGGAATTTTGTCATTACAAATTTGCATGTTGTTTGTTTGGTTTATAAATCTCATTTGTCGATGCGAATTTACAATAACAATTCAGTAAAAATTTTGCTAAATGTGGAGTCCGAAGAGATGAATATACATAGAGTCATAAAAGTTTCAAATGTCTTAATAAGTACTCAGGGTGGGAAGTATTTACTTTTAATGTTTTTATAAACTTTCAGGTTTAGGAATTTATAGTTTAATGCTTAATATTGAGATTTGTTTATAGTACTTATTTATAGTGAATTTAATAATAGACCCTTTTAAAATTTGTACAGCATAAATAAGTTCTTATTTATCATTACTAAGTTACTTTTATTTTATAAATAGACGTTAATTGGTAAGGCTTCACTCCTAAGTTTTATGAGCTTAGTTGAATGTTTATGAAATATTATGAGCAAATTTATACCTTATTTATATGACTTGTTAAATTAATAATGTGAAGCATGGTAACACTCAACTAAGGTTCTAACTCATAATTTTCATAGTAACAAAATATGTTATTACTAATATTTTTATCCCGGGTGATATTAGTAAATTAACATATGAGATCAAGTTCAATGAAATGTTAAAGAGAGTAAACGAGTCAATTGATCGATTAAAGGATAAAGAATATACACAAACTGTAGAACATATGCAATTAATTAAATTCAAGTGAGGAACTAAAAAAAAAGAGAGAAATTAAGCATATTAAGATTTAATAAAATCATTATTATCTTTTTTTGTAACCTTATCTTGGTTATTTTTTTTTAAAAAATAAGAGTTCAATTCAATCATTGTATGATTTCAATTCAATCATTGTATGACCTTTTGCATATAGGGCATAATACATATACATTGTAATAATCAAGAGAACATTTGAAAAGGATTTAAAAAGCCCCGATGATGCATCAAAATACTTTGAGGAATTTTTGAAATAGTTTTATATCAAGTTTTTATCAAAATAATGTGTTCGATCCTTGAAAGAACTTGAAAATTTTTCAAAAAATTTGCCTTCAGAAATTTAATTGACCAATGTGGGGATTTGAGTCACTAATATTGTTAGAATTTAGGATAGGTTGGTTGATCAATCTGGTAGTATCATGATCTACCAATGTCTTTTGATAACATGTATCGAAAGTCTATGAACAGATTGATGAATCAAATATGCAACGATCGATTGATGCTATCCTATTTTAGATTGTTTTGAGTATAAATACACCATATGTGAGTAGTGAGAAAGATCTTGGACATATTAGAGAGTTATTAAGAGCCTTAAAAGGCTAGAGAGTTCATTTTAGTATATGTATGCATTGTATAAACCATATCAAGCCTTAGTTCATTGGTGTGATTAAAAAAGGAAGTTTGTTTTAGTTATATATGATTATGTTATTGAAGTAATTAAAGAAATTTCTTGGGTTATATATTGTGAAAGTTCCTCTTGACCTTGAATAAGATCTGTAAAACTTCCTCTTCAAACATGGCAAAGATACTATCGTATAAGGGTTCCTTTTCACCCATTGAAAGAAGAAGATAGTGAATTCTTAAATGGAGTTTAGGATGTTGACATAAGCCAAGGTTGCTTAATCGAACCATGATAAGTCATATTTGTCTCTCTTTCTCTACTCTCTTTCACTACTACTGTATTTGTTAAAATTTTGTTTTATTTAAAATTTTCACAAGCTTCTATTAGTTTAAAATAGGGTAAAAAGAGAAATCATATAATTTACCCCCTTTTGTACGTCATCCATAGACTAATAATTTATATAAGAGTAGGTCTCGTCTCACGCATTACATTTTAGGATATTTCATTATAGCACAATTTGATTCATTTTTTCGGTTAAAAGTGGTAATATACTAACATTGTTTCATTTTTAATATCAATAATTACTTGTTTTGGAGAATTAGGATAAAAGTCTCTCTCATGGCCAAAGATTTTGATTTATGGAAAACTATAGAAAAAGTGTGGAATAGAAATGAGAAAAGATTTATTTCATTAAATAGTAAGGAAATTCATATTTTAAATTTTGTATTAGAAAGAAATGTACTTTCTAATGTTTTAATGTGTCATAATTATCATAATATTTACCATATATTTTATATTACATGTGTTAATGATGTTAATGATATTGATATTAATATTGATTATAATGAACTCGACGAAACTCTATAGGATAATTAAGAACGGAGTGAAAAGAAGGATAAGAATGAATGGAAGACGAGAACACTAAAGATCACACGGAATGATACAAGTAATTTTGAAAATAGAGAATCGAATAATAAGGTGGCTCGTATATGCTTATGGTAAATGATGATGAGGTATCCTTTAGTTTTAAATCTCTTGATGCCAATAATTATGATGATAATTTTTTTATGAAGAACTTGAAATGCCTAGAAATGATGAGTTTAAAAAGGAAGAAATTATCTTCAAAGTATAAAGAGGTTCATTGAGAATAAGAAATTGAAATATAGTATACATGATATAATAGAATCTAATATTATGGTTTTTGTCAATTACAATAGGCATGATTTCTTCTAAGGAAATGAGACATTAGAAAAGGAGATCATTGACCTCAAAGAGTCCTTTTTCCAAATTCACAAATTGAATAGCATTCTTGGAGCCCAAATAATGCGACCTCACCTAGGAAATAACCCTAACAAATCCACAAACAAGATTGAATCTTACCAACAAAAAAAAGCTAAATCAGATTAATAAAGAATTAACATATTAATTATAAAGAAACAAGAACTAAGCCCATAAAGTAATTTGAACACCACAAAAATTAATATTTGATAAGTTTGGAAGTTCAATAAAAAAGGGTTAGAGCCCTTATTACTCTCAATTAAAAAAATTTAAATATCTAAAAACTAACTAAAATTGTTTAAAGCACTCTTTAACTGTTATAAAGTTAGGTTTTTTATTGTAAAAATTGGTTGGGACATGGTTTTATTTAATACCATATGTAACATTGGAATTATAGACACGAGCTCTGGCCTTTCTATTTATAAGAACATATTTCTTTAAAAAATTGATTCTTAAGAGCAACTTGATTGTGTGTAAGGCCATATTTAACCCTCACTATATACTCATGTCTAAATAACACAAGCTGACACATGACCATGTGTAGGGATGCGAGTTGGAAAATAAATGTAACTTAAGGTCATGTTCGACCAACAATGAGTCTTAAGTTTCCGAATCTTCCCTATCCTTAGTTTGAATCAAGTTAGCTAGTGCTTAGGCTTCCTTTAGATCCAATAAGACTCCCAAAATAGTTCTTAATGTACTCTTCAAAGCTTGATATGCATATATGTCTTTAATTAGCTCATTCAAAGCCTCTTTAATTTTCCTACTCCATACTTTTGTAATTGGTCTATTAGGCTATTATATGCTAGATATGCACTATTTTTATGATATAATTCTTGTATTTTGGATGATTTTAAAGGATTTGATGATTAAAATTGAGCAATTTTGGAAGATTTGGAGAAGAACCATATAACACAGTAATGTACACGATCTCTTATTGGCAGTTGTGTAGAAATGCGGCTGGTTCTATTTCTCTAGCCCACCCTATATATTCCATAGTACACCACCCCCCTTGGATGAAGAACACGATGTCATACATTGTCCTATCTTATACCTATGTTGGCATTGTTCTTTTGGATAAATTTATATAACACATAACTAGCTATAAAGACCAATGTTTAAGATCATATAGCTCATTAAAGTTAGGATTCAATTCTTAACAAATAAAGGAGGGAGAAAAGAAATTTTTTTTCTAAAAAACTATTTAAGAGTCACTTTGAAGTTGTTTTCAGTGGTCTTGATCAAGAATTCACCATTCTTTGGAGATAGAGGAAGATATCAAAAATTCTTTAGATACTTCAAGATTCAAGATCATGATTTCTTTATCTTATTTTCATTATTATTTTTATGCTGATATTCATTGTGTAATTAAGAACAAATTGGAATATAAATTTAGGTAGGAAGAACCAAGGATGTTTTATATTTCAATTCAATATTTGGTTTAATAAAATCTATTTTGATGATTTATTCATTCTTTGATGGTGATTGAATTAAAGGGGCAAAAGTGAAAGATTCATTATATGATTCATACATCGAGATTTGAGAGGTGAGATGTATGTTTAAGTGATAGTGTGAACAAAAAGGGTTAAGCATGAGCTATTTGAGAGATACCTAAAAGATCTTCCTAGGTTAGGGTAAAACTTATTAAGAGAGTTTATAACATGAATTGAATCATTCTTAGGTTATCTAGATTCAAAAGAAAATTTGGTTGATTAATCTCTAAATAGGGATTATATATCTCAAGAGAGAATATAGTATAAGTTAAGAACTCTTACTGGTCCAAGAAGGATGAGTAATTTATTAATTGAAATCAAAATTATTATAGTAAATTCCTAAGGAAACCTAGCCTAAATCTAGTTAGTTCATAGTTTAGTATATTATTTATCATTTTTAAAATTATTATTTATATTTTCTATTTATTTTATTTTCTTTATTCATCTATCTATAAAGCTTGATCTAGCTTGTTATGTTTGTGGGTAGTGGATAGTTTGTAGCACCCCACTCTCATCAAACATTTGTGCCCGTACATCCTTTAGACATTCAAGCACATGCCTGGTGGAAGCAGTGCTCTAAAGTAGTCACATTCACTTCTTATAGCATCATCATTAAAGCATAAATATCACAATATTTAAAAACCCAATTCCTTATTTTCATTTCATAAAACCGAATATACGTTGTAGCATTACATACTTCATCCTTATATACAATATCAAAGAACTATCGGAGTCTACAACTCTATTACAAAATATGCTACATGCTACAAGAATGAGGAACTATACAAAATTCTATCTAAATCCTTCAGTTTTAGCTTATCGACCTTTGAGTCATTTCTTCTATCTAAAAGCAGTAATATATCTCTTCTAAGTTGTCTTAGAAGCTAAGCCCGCTCTCTCGCACCTACAAAGTCAATGTTGCAATTTTGATAAGTTTTGCGAACTCAGTGAGCTACGTATCATCGATGGCTCGGACATTCAATGTCTGGAATCAACACATTCACATCTCATAATAATTCAATTTATAATTTAAACAAAACAATAAATCAACGCGAGACCATCTAGGTTATTCATAGTATGCTCCAGATAGCGCTATTGCCTCGACGTCCCGGCAATGTCTGAATGTTGTCGCTCTAATTGCTCTTCTATATCATGCAATACATACACATTTACACATTACTAATTTGTACATTTTCATGAATACTCAATTATATACATATGTATATGTGATATGTATAATACATGCTCAATGACAATCCCAGGTATATTTCCTTAATTAACATCTTATGATCATTCATACTCCATTGCTCATATATGTCTAAATTAAACTTAGATTTACACTTCATTTGTACAAGATTATTCTAAGTTCATCATTCAATCATTTACCAAGATCATTCAAGCATTAAAAGATCACAAAATATCCAATTTATCATTCATCTTTACTTAATACACATCATTCACCTTCTTTGGATCACATTATCCTTCATAGGATTACTTTTATTCTTATAACATCTCCAAAATTTCAGATATGAACACTTGGTAAACAACAATCCATTCTTAAATTTATATCCTCATTCATCAGCCTAAACATATCCGAAACTTTATCAACTTATTCAACCCCAAGCTAGGTTCATTTCAAGGCCCATTCAAGTCTAAATGCATCATAGGAAAGTACCTTACCATTTGTTATTTCAAACATCAAACAAAAGAAGAATAACTCACGTTCATGGCCTTTCTAGTTTTTTCTCAAGACAGATTTTCGGGTTAATTTTGCATGGCCATTTTGACATAGAAAATGAGATATTTAGGTAATACATTCTTCTAAAACATTTTTTCTATATGCCTTCAGTTTCTAACGACGTCAAGTTCATGCAGTTTGATCCAGTATTCTCCAAGTTATACCAAAACTACTACAGACTGTTCTCACACCGCGACAACACACAATACTCAACTTCAAGCCAAAATTTGAAACTCTTAAAGACATAATTCAAATTCGATTCCTTCATGAAAAATATAGCCATATGTCTCTAGTTTAATATAAAATTAAAATAATCCCATTTGGATGTCTGCATATCAAGATATGACTAAAATATAGATGCGGGTATAGTGGAAACACTACAGCTAACATTTCGAAATTTTTAACTCCTACATTTTACATCTAATACATCTTATACATAGATTAACTTTTCTATTATATTTTCTCTTCATTCTCACCTCCATTTCAGCTCAATATAATTCATAAACAAATCATAAACTATGGTTGATCATAAACACAAAAACAGAACATCAACGTACACATACATTCATGAAATTTCTGTTACACATTCTACTTCATTATCACCTTCATTTTATCTCTAACTATCAGTGCAAAAGTTGTTATTCAACAAATCGTGAAGAACAATATACTTACTTGATTATCTCAACTCTTCTTCAAAAATCACCATGAAACGCTAGCCTCCAAGCTTATACGATCATCAACTCTTCAAGGAGGAATATGTTAGGTTTTTAGTAACAAGATGAAGAGATATTAAAGATGTTGAAGTGGCTAGTGTTGAATATTAACAAAACTCGCATTGTGAGTGAGGGTTGTTAAGGTTGTGAATGGAGAAAGAAAAGAAGAAGATGAGAGTTTGTAACAAATTGAAAGACAATGAAGATGGCCTTGCAAGTTGAAAATATCATGGGTTTATAACATAGTAACTAATGCTTGGTAAGTGTCATGACACATGTCATGACATTTACCTCATAAAGAATAAAATTAACATCTTTTAATTATGATACCCAATACCATTTAATCTCTTAGTCCATTTGTCATCCAATTTCTAATTCAATTGTCACCCAATTTTCAATGTCACATTCTCAACAAATCCTAATACCATTTGCCAATTATTTCAACTGTCATTTGATACTTATTTCTACTATCATAAATCAATTGTCTTACCACTTGACATTTTTCTAGTCCAAAATATCCATAATTCCAGAAAATTTTTCAAATTTTTACCAAAAATTCTAAATTAATAATTATACTCACCAAATCAAATTTCAAGACAAAATATTCACTATTCACATCATAATCATTTAAAAATCATTTATATCTTGGAATAAGTCAAATGAGTGCATGAATAGTTATTATAATGTATACAAAAAGTCAGATTCACGTATGTGTATGCTAATAATGTGATATTTACGTATGTGTATGCTAATATTATGCATAAGCATGAAATGCATTTCCTAATTTTTCAATAATATCTCTCATAGTCAGTATTTTAGTGTTCTAACCCTTAACATAGGGAAAACGAGATGCTTCATAGTTGATAAACAATCCTTATAAGATTGACTCACACTTGCCTGTGTTAGTTGCACTGTTCATTTGCAGTAAAACATTAAAACCTAGGTATATGTAATGAATCCTTTGCTTGACTAGTTATCATTGTAACGAATTTCGTACTGTACCGACCAAAAAAAGGCATAAAATAAGATGTTTTGGTATCGGGTTTAAATAAGATGTTTTCGTATTGTACCGCCGGTATTTGCAATACTGGCAAATGGCTATATACCAGTCAGTATAATTTTTTTAAAAAAATCAGGGGCATTTTTGCAAAAATAATTTTTTAAAAATATTTTGTATTGTTCTTAATTTTATATTTCTATGATGATAAAATAATCTTTTTCATATTAATTATGGTTATTATTTATATATGGAATATGTGAAAAATAATATTAAGAAAATAAATAAATTGTTGTTATTTTAAAATTATATTATTATGATTTTTTGAGAAAAGGTTGGTTTAAATTATACAACGCAATATTGAAGGATTATTTTCCATTTTTTTAAAAAATTTAAGTAGTATTTTATAAATTTAAAAAATTGCTCAAAATGGTACCCGGTATTGATCAGTACTAGTACAGTACCCCAATCCAGTACCAGGTCTGGTACGGTATTCTTAATGTTGCTAGTTATGCTTTCATTATTTCCCCTCTCTTTAAAAGGATTTGACCTCGAATAGTTACTTATATTAAAAGGAGAAAGATCATCGACATTAAAAGCATCATTAACATTATAATCATCAGGAAGTTTTTTCTTGTAAGCATTATCATTGATCATATCAATTATTTGAAATGGGACCATTCATTCTTAGTTGCAACTTAAATAGTCTCCATAATAGAAATCTTTCCTTCCTCATATGCACTGAGGTACAAAGATAAGTCTTTTTCTATTATTTTCAGTTTTTTTTTGCATACTGCTCATTCTCCTTTTCAATTTGATTCTTTACATGTTTATGAATTTACTTTACCATTTCATCTTTTTCTTCCTATTGAAACTAGCTCTTTCTTTAATAGGCCAAGGTAATACATTTAAAGAAGCCGATGAATTGAAATCATGAATAACTTCTAATAGTGAGTATTAGTAAATGCATACACCTCCTATTATATGCAAATTCAATAAATAGTAAGTGATCTTCCCAATTCTTTAAATTCCTTTGATTGATAGCATGAAGTAACATAGTTAAAGTCCTAATTACTACTTTAGTTTGACCATAAATTTCAGGATGGATAGTTGTAAAAAATAGTAACTTTGTCCCTAATTTACCCTATAAAACTTATAAAAATTAAATAAGGAACTTATTATATCGGTCACTCACTATAGTCTTAGGAACTCCATATAATTGTATGCCTTTGTTAAAGAATAGACTACCAATATTGGTTGCATTATCATCTTTATTACAAATGATAAAATGCATCATGTTAGAGAACCCATCAATTACCAAAATTATCAATTCATTACCCATCCTTGACCTAGGTAGCCTTAATACAAAGTTTATAGACACATTTACCCATTTTATTAGGTATAGGTAAAGGTGTATACAATCTATGTAGCAAAACTTTAAATATATCATTTTACAAATGATGCACCTATTATACATCCTCTTTACATCACATCTCATCTTAGTCCAATAGAAATGCTAATATAATATATCAAATGTCTTTTTAACACCAAAGCGAACCTCATCATATTCTTAACCTATAAATAATTCACGCATAAAACGAATAGGTACACATAGTTGATTTTCACAAGTCAAATTTCCTTCATGCCTATTAAACATACCAAAGGCCCCTATTTATATGCCAAATATGCATTACCAAAGTAATTATTATTAGCATACAATTCCTTCATATTTTAAGATTATGACAATTTCATATTCAAGGAAGAAAAAAGAACATACATTTGAGATGATATATTAACAACCATTTTCTCCTTCTTTTATTTATACTTAATGACATATAGAACATTTTTATTGAATTCCATCTATCTAGTATGACATTTGTTCTTAAATTTCCCCTTTTAGATGCTTTATCAATTCATAATCAGTAAATATATCAAACTCTTTAGGTCATATTTAACGTTAGCACATCTTTAATGCTCTCACTAATGCGTAGTGCTTTTTATTACAAATTGCATAATTCAAGGTTTCTCCATTGAGTTCTCATTGAAGTAGGTTATTGGCATCTTATTTTTACATCAAAATAACTCTAATACCTATTCTTGAAGCATTACACTTAACCTTAAATGTTTTAATAAAATTAAGTAATACTAAATTCGGTCCAAATTCTCCTAGATTGTTTAAGAGCTTTTTCTCGAGTTTCTGGAGTGGCCATGAATGTGCATAAGAGTCAGTTTTTTGTTTCCCCGGAGTTGGGCTTCTTGGTACCTCAACTTGAAAGAATGTCTGGGCTTCAACTAGGGCACCTTCCCGTTCGGTATCTGGGCCTACCCTTGATATCGGGCGGTTATCTTGGACTCACAAACATCTCTCCTATGCAGGTAGAGTTCAATTAGTGCTTTTTGTCTTGTCTTCCTTTCAGGTGTACTGGTCTAGTATCTTTATTCTCCCTTCCTCTATCCTCAAGGAGATTGACAAAA
>JANIPN010000007.1:20926009-20950225 GCA_027478595.1 Erythroxylum anguifugum
ATGATGTCTATTATGTGCCTAAATTGAAAAGTAATATTTTAAGTTTGGGGCAACTTCTTGAAAAAGGATATGAAATCCACATAAAAAATTGTTATCTTTGGCTTAGAGATCAACATGCTCAATTGATTGCTAAGGTGTTTATGTCGAAGAGTAGAATGTTTATGTTGAATATCAAGACAATCAAAGCAACATGTTTAAAGGTGGACGTTAAAGATGAAGCATGACGTTGGCATATGAGATTTGGACACTTGAATTTCGGCGCACTCAATGCGTTGGGAGATAAATACATGGTGAAAGAAATGCCCTCCGTCAACCACCCTCATCATTTATGTGAAGCATGTTTACTTGGCAAGCATTCAAGGAGTTTTCCAAAAGAAGGGGTAACAAGAGCAACTGCACCACTTCAACTTATTCATACTGACGTGTGTGGATCAATCAAGCCATTATCAATGGGTAAAAGTAGATACTTCTTACTTTTCATTGAATGATTATAGTAGAAAAACATGAGTTTATTTCTTAAAGCAGAAATCAAAAGCATTTGAAACATTTAAGAAGTTCAAGGCACTTGTGGAGAATGAAAATGGTTATACAATTAAAGCCCTATGGTCCGATAGAGGAGGTGAGATCACATCAACAGAGTTTTTTTATTTATGTGAAATACATGAAATCTGCAGTCCGTTAACAATCCCAAGATCGCCCCAACAAAATGGAGTAGCCAAAAGGAAGAATAGAACAATTCTTAACATGGCTCGATGAATGTTGAAGGCCAAAAACATGCCTAAAGAATTTTAACCGAAGTTGTTTCTTGTGCAGTTTATTTGTCAAATCGATCTCCAACGAGAAATGTCAAAGATCAAACTCCGCAACAAGCATGGAATGGAATGAAGCCTAGTATTGCTCATCTAAGAGTTTTTGGAAGCTTAGCATATGCTCATGTGCCGTAACAAGAAAGATCCAAGCTTGATGATTGAAGTTTTAAGCATGTATTCATTGGCTATGACAAAAATTTCAAAGGCTACCGATTGTACAATCTAAGCAATGGAAGGATTGGTGTGAGCAGAGATGTCGAATTTGATGAAGAAGTAATATGGGATAGGGAGACACAAGAAGAAAGCACTTATGATTTTTTCCCATACTTTGAAGATGAAGAGCAAGAAACCACAACAAATATTCAAGAGACAACTCCACCTGATTCTCCAAATACGCCTCATTCTTCTTCATCCATGCATGGAGAAAGTTCAAGCGATGGAGCACGAAAAATAAGGAGTATTTATGATATTTACAAACAAACAAAAGAAATCAATGATGTTGATGTAAGCAATTTCTTTTGTCTTCTTATAGATAGTAAACCTTTAAAATTTTAGGGAGGTCGTGAATGACAAAAGATGGAGGCAAGCCATGGAGGAGGAGATTAAGGCAATAGAGAAAAACAATACTTAGGAATTATCAACTCTTCCTAAAGGTCATTAAGCTATTGGAGTCAAATGGGTCTACAAGATCAAAAAGAATGCCAATGGAGATGTATAGAAATATAAAGCAAGGCTCGTTACTAAAGGCTACAAGAAAAACCATAGAGTGGATTATGATGAAGTATTTGCACTTGTTGCTCGTATAGAGACTATTTATTTGTTGACTTCTTTTATAGCTTAAATGAAGTGGAAGATCTATCAACTTGATGTAAAGTCAGTTTTTCTAAATGGTTATCTTCAAGAAGAAGTCTTTATTGAACAACCAATTGGCTTTATAGTTAAAGGTCACTACGATAAGGTCTTGAGATTTAGAAAAGGCATTGTATGGGTTAAAGCAAGCACCAAGGGCATGGAATACTCGCATCGATAATTACTTACAAAATAATCGGTTTGTTCATTGTTCTCATGAATATGCTCTTTACATTAAATCATATGGAAATGGAGATATTCTATTCAATTGTCTCTATGTGGATGGTCTTATTTTTATCGGTAATAACCCAAGATTGTTTTAAGAATTCAAGAAAGCTATGTCTTTGAAGTCTGAGATGACATATATTGGATTGATGTCATCCTATTTGGGTTTGGAGGTGAAGTAAATGAAAGACGGAATTTTTATTTCACAAGAAGGATATGCAAAAGAAATATTAAAGAAGTTCCAAATGCTTGATTGCAATTCGATAACTACACCCATAGAATGTGGAATTAAATTAATAAAGTTTGATGACGGAGCTAAGGAAGATTCTTCTGTATTAAAAAACCTTTTTGGGTTCTTGAGATACTTGACATGTACAAGACCAAATATTCTCTTTGCAGTTGGATTGATAAGTTTTTTCATGGAAGCACCTACTTGTACTTATATGAAGACAGATAAGAGGATTCTCTGATATATCAAAGGTACAATTAATTATGGCTTACTCTATACATCATCTTTTGATTTCAAGCTTGTTGGGTTTTGTGATAGTGATTTTGTGGGAGATATTGATAATAGAAAAAGCACAACTGGTTTGTTGTTTTTTATGGGTGATTGTTCTATTATATGAAGTTCAAAGAAGCAACCTATTATGACTTTATCAAGTTGTGAATCTGAATATGTGGCTGCAACTTTGTGCACTCTTCATGCTATTGCCATAAAAGGAAGTAATTGAAATATGTATTGATAAAAAGTCCGCATAAGCATCGACCAAGAACCCAGTTTTTCATAATCGAAGCAAACATATAGATACGAGGTATTATTTTATTAGAGAATGTATCACAAAGAATGAAATGGAGCTCAAGCATGTGAGCATTAGTGATCAAGTTTCGGATATTTTACTCAAATTTGAAGTTTTTCAACATTTGAGGACAAGACTTGGAGTACAATAGAAATTTTCAAATTAAGGGGGAGTGTTAGATACATGAATGTTTAAAGTCTAGATATATGGATGTTTAAATTCATTGTTAGGAGCTTAATTATGTTCATGTAGTACTTACATAATTAAATATTGGTCCATGTATGGTTTATTTAGTTAGGTTCATTAATGGGTTCATGTATTTAGATGTGAAGAGTCATTATTTTACATATAAATACCTCTTTGTACTTGAACTGAAATGATTAAAGTGAAATACAACCTCTTATTCTAAACAATTCTCTCCTCTCTAAAGCTCCTCACTTCTTAACAAGGTGATACAATTAAAATTCGAAGGTAAAAGGTGATTTCACTTCATTGCCAGATCAAGTGTACATCATCTTTATAACACTCCTTATTTAGTATCTGCACTCTGACCCTTTTTTTCCCCGGTTTGGCTGGTATGTTCATAATATTTACTAGTCTTTGCATTGTGCCATGGGTTAAAGGGAAAGAAGGCTAGCCGTACGAAGATGCCATGGCAAGTGCTTTTGATATAGAGAAGTCTCCGTTAAGTTGACAAACATGTTATTCTGCATAAGATTAATTGTACTTATGTTTAATTAGGCCACTAGAAGGTAGGGAATGAAATGAGGTGCAAAGGTAATAGCACCGTCAGAACAGTAGATTTAATGATATGTAGTTATAAAGACTATTTACAAAATTATAAAAATGTAATAAAATATATTTATCTACCATAGAATAAAACAGTTAATAATATTGGTTACATTTGGGAAAATGTAGTTAAAAATTTGGTGATGAATTGCAATTGATAATTGGCAACATTTTTGGTGATGAATTGTAAAACATGAAAAATAATAATGCACAATTATTTGTTAACAAATTGGCTACAGTTTTAATCGTCACTTAAAGTCTAAATTATTGTTGTGTGATTAGCTTGTTCAATTGATCTTATGTGCACTGATATGGTCATGTTTTGTTGTTAAACAATCATACCACCTAGTAAAAGGGTCTTTGATTATTATTATTTAATATATATTTCCAATGTTTTTAAAACATTACAATAGAATCCCTCGTAGAAAAATGTTCCTTCCATCTTGTCATTATGTTTGGTAGCTATATCATTGAGTACTTAAACCCTTAAAACATTGGCCACTACAGTAGCCCCTGTCCCAGTTTTTAACCTTCTTATCAGAACCTACATGGAGGCAAAACCACCCTGCTAAACATATAGCTTAGTGGGGACTAACTAAACATAATTCATAATGGGAATTGTTTCTAGTAGTCGTCTACCATTCATATATACAAATTCAAATCATATCACAAAAATCTTTAATTGTTCACAATATAGAGTAATCCAAACATTATGTCTCAGAACAGAATAAGATTCATCAATCAATGCAGAACATTCTTACATTAAAAAAACATTTAAAAATATCATAACAAAATGTACAAGTATCAGAATTGAATATCATAATATAATAGAATCCTTTTAGATCAAAATATGACTTATATCATAATAGAACTTATTTTGTATCAAATCAGAGCTTATCTCTTATTATAACAGAACTTGTTTTGTATCAGAACATAACTTATTTTTATCAAAACTGAACATGTATAAGTTAGACTGTGAATCCTTTTTACAAAAGTGGGTAACGGGACTAGAATAGAAGATACCATAATTGATATCTGAAATAGAAGAGACTAATGTCTCTAAATTAGGGGACACCATAATGTTGATATCAGGAGACACCGAAGTCTCAATATCAGGAGACACCTTAGTGTCAATATCAAGAGACATCTTAGTGTCACAAGAGCAGCTGCAGACCCTTCTAGGCATGCCTATTTACCCACGACTAAGATTTAATATTTTTAAAACAAACAATTTAAGATTTCAGAATTTCATGTAAATGATGTAGTGCATAACATATAACCTTATTCATTTGGTCAAACTTAACATGCCTTACAAATACAAACATATGCATTAAAGCATCAATAAATGTATTGAGTCATCACACATTATGTATATTCACACAATTAGAAAGCACTTCCAATACAATCCTAATTATCAAACTCCTTGGACAATTGATGGTATGAAATTATCACAATATCAGAATCACAAAATAGTGCAATAATGCATAAGTATAAATTCATTTCCTTATGCTCAAATTGAACCCATTCATTTTCACTCAAACTTATCATGCCTTATAAATATAAGCATTAGTGATAATGTACCAATGAATACATTAAGTAATTACACTTTACATGTACTCACCTAAGTTCCCAATTCTCAAACATTCATAACTAACACATCACTTTTATCATTTAAAACACATTTGTGTTCATAAGTATACTTCAATCCTTTAACAACTTATAAGTTCCAAAATTGGATATTTTTTTATCTAATAACACCTTTTGTAAGTTATTACTTCAATTAAAAATCCAAATCTTATACAACCTTTAATGAACTTATTGCACATCAATCTAGGTTCATTTACACCATAACTAAGTCCAATTAAACCATTATAAGTACCTTAACCTGATATGGTCCAAAAATTATCTAAAACCAACATTTTCTACTTCCTAATTACTTCCCATGACTGTGAGAATAAGCCTTATAAATCCCACGATCGTGGGATGATTGAATCGAAGGTTCACTCACCCACATTCTCTAATTTGTTTCCAAAACTTGAATTCTTCACTTCCATTCGACACACCTTCACCAAAGACCATCAATTTCACTTTAATTCTACCTTATTCATGCTTCAATACCTCATCAAATTCATGTCTAAACCAATTCAAAAATCATTCCTTAAGTAACTTACAAATCAATATCTTCCACATATCAAAACCAAACTAGAAGTTATCATACAAGGATAATTTTTCTAGCATTCATTTATCATCATCATAACACATATTTCATGCCAATTCAATTATCATAAAACTTGTAATTATACATGCTATCAAGTTTAGTAATCCCTTACTGAATTAGCTTCAAGTTCCTTCTTCAAAGAACTAACTAAACCAGCCCTTCATACAATCAAAACACTTCCAAAATCTAGGTAGATGTAAGATGATCTTAACACTAAGATGTTAACAACATAAAAGGTAGTATAAAATAGATGCAGTAACTTACAAGGATTCCAAGAGAAAATGATCCCAAAAACTCTAGAAGTTGAGAGGAAATGAGAGAGTTTCGGTGGAGAGAATAAGCAAAGAAGGAAGAGTTACAACAGAAACTAGCTAATGCATAAGGTCATGCCATGTGTAAGATGACTCATCTTGCTCTAGGGCCATTTATTACATAAAGACACAAGCCATATGTCTTCTCCCTAGCTTGCACACATGTTCTTCTATGAAGCTGCCAAATTTCACAATTTAATTAGGCCACTTGTCACTCAACAAATGTTGCCAAATGTCACTAACTCGTAGGCCTAGTCATTTCACTTTTCATGTACCAACTTATCTTACTACTTGATAATTTTCCTAGTCCAAATCTACATTTTAATACCTCAATTCTCTAACGGTATCAATTAATTCCAATTCACCAAGTAGGATCCATTAAACCAAAATTCAAGTCATATGCAATTCTCAATCATCTCACGATTTTTAACACCTTTCATACATGCAATTTCATAAACATTTAACATTCCAACTAGGGTACAATTTGGCACTTTACAAAACTCACCAAAAGAAAGAAAAAAAGATGCCATTAATAGTAGTAAAGTGTTGGATATTATTCACACAAATGTAACTGGACATTTAAGCCTCACCGTTGATAGAAAGAAATTCTTTTTTAATTTTTTAATGGCTATTCTTAATATAATTACCTATGTATCCTTAATAATAAGTTTGAGACCCTAAAAATATTTAAAAGTTTTAAAGAAAAGAATAAGAATTAATTCAATGTTAAGGTTGACAATTCAAATCAAAGCGAAGAATACTATGGTGAATATGAAGATTTGGGTGTCAAGGGAAGGGACCGTTTGCTAGGTTTCTAGATGATTATGACATATTTTTGAAATATATTTAAGCATAATGGAGTAATAGAGAGGTAAAATCACACACTAATGTATATAGTAAAGACAATGACGAAGTGATCGAAGCTTCCTAAGTGTTTATAGAGCGAGTCAATATAGACAACACTCTACATCCTAAATAGTGTTCATAGTAAGTCAATTCTTAGAACTCCTTTTGAACTATGGGTAGATAGGATGCCTGGCTTGAATAATATAAAGGTTTAGTATTGTCTAGTAGAGATAAAGATTTATAATACATTATTGAAGAATTTTTTTTATCTTAGAACAATTCAAAGGTTATTCATAGGCTATCTTAAAGGTTAGAAAGGTTAAAAGTTTATGGAGCATGATATGGGAAAAGTATCATTGAGACCCAAAGCAGTTGAGAATCTTGGTTCAGTAGAAATACATATTCATATTGTTTATAAAAGAGTTACTAATGCAGTTCTGAAGGTATGTAGGTACAATTTGGATGTATATGTAGCTCATGATGTTAAAGATGTTGCGTATACTATTAGGCAGACTATGGTAGATGATCAGCGTAATCATATAATACCATTGCTACATTTACAAAGAGATAGGGTGCCTATATCCTTTAATGCTTTTATTATATATATAGATAAACTAACTATGATTTTAGAGATATTTTTGGATTCTCTAACGTATAATGAAGCAATGAGTATTGATTATTTTGATAGATAAAAAAACTATGGAGGAGGAGATGAAAGATTATTTTGATAGATAAAAAAACTATGGAGGAGGAGATGAAGTCTCTAACAAACAATGGTGTTCAAAAGTTATTCAATGTTTAGTATAGACTCAAAGTCATAGGTTACAAGTGGGAGTTTAAGGCTAATAAAGATGCTAAATGCAAAGTTGATAGGTTTAAAGTAAGGCATATGGATAAGAAGTATGCTTAAAAAATAGAATGGAAGACAAGGAGACTTCCCCTCATATCTCAACTAAGGACTCATTCATGATCATTATTGCTTTAACCATACATTTTGATTTTAAGCTTTAACATAAAGATGTTAAGAAAATCTTCTTTAATGATGATCTAATAGAATCGATGTATAATTAGTTATCCAAGTGCTTTAACATAAAGGGAAATATGCCTTGAGATTGCAAATTGAAGAAGTCAATATATAGATTAAATCAAGTATTATGATAGTGGTACCTAAAATTCTATTACGTAGTCATTACTTTAGATTTTGAGGAGAACACACTTCACTCTTATATATATATATAGTCTAAATTCAATAGGTGCAGGTTTGCGTTTCTATTTTTATATGTAGGTGACTTTTTCTTATCAGTAATGATTTAAGCATGTTATGAAATATGAAGATGATTTTTTTTGGAATTTAAAGTATATATATTTCTAAAGAAGGTAAGTAAACCTTACCTTATAAAATACATGAATTAGTGTTACACCAAACAAGCGTTAAGGTATTAGTTATAACATGAAATATATCTAGTGTCTAAAATTAATTCATTGTGTAATATGTTAAATTTTACAGGTGTCAGCACTTAAGTAAGCACTTATAAAATGTGTTTTATTTTCTCTTTTTCCCCCAAAGTTTCTTACTATAATCTCCTTTTAATTGTTTTGTTTTCTCTTAGTTCTCCCAAAGTTTCTTGTTCTAATTTCCTTTAAGTCTTGGCCGGTGTCACCTTTTGAATTAGTTATACAAGGTCAATGAATTCCTACAAGAGCCCCTTACATGTAGGCTTATGGGCTTCTTTAACTTCGTTTCACTTTAGATAATTGTAATAGATAAATAAAAGAGTTCTTACAAGGTGAAATATCAAGTTATTACATGAAACAACAACGTTTGGATACATAAAAACGATATAAAACGACATCGTCCACTAACAAACAAAGTAGCAAAACACACACGCACAATCATTTGGCAGGAAAGGAAAAGTCTCGAAGGTCTTCTGTTCTCTTCACACCTAACCCTACCAAATTAGGGTTGGGCAATTGTCATTTTTAACAAATACGGAAGAGGTTATCTTACGGAGAAGTACACATAGATAATATCATCGGCGTCTTTAGGTGGAGATTTAAGCATATCTTTCAGCAACAACATTTAATATATGCTAAAAACACGCGACAAGCCAGATAATTCCATTCTAGTTTCCAACTTCCATATCTTTCATGATCTAAGTCCCTTACTGAGATTAGTTACCTGATTCCCCATGAAAGAGCTAGAATAGGGTTTGTTGTGTCTGAATTGGTTATAAACACAAGGTACTCTCTGATTACTGAAATAAGCACTCAGTACCTCCTTACTTGTCCTTGCTTTGTTCTAGAATCTTCTAAGATTCCTCTCACGCCAAATCTCCTTAATGGAGAAGGTGAAAGATATAATAAAGATGTGTATGTTATGCCTAGAACTCAGATTCCATTACATAAGCCATTCTAATGCTTCTGCAAACATTGACCCTACATTTGTAATGAGGCATAACCCTTGTATCTTCTCCCATATAAACTAGGAATAAGGGTAGAGAAAGAATAGATGATTCCTAATTTCCTCCTTCATCCCATATAACACACAGATAGGATAAGAATTAATGAAGTGCATTATGTCCATTGTGCTTAACTTGTTAAGCATAGTGAGCAAGTTAAGCACAGTGAGCCACATAAGGATTGACATGCTAGGCCTGAGGGTTTTGTGCCAGATGATAAGAGACCAACTCAGTTTAGGGTTGCTCAGATTCTGCAAATTCCTGAATCTAGAAATGTTAAAGGAGTTTGGAATCATCTTGAGACATTGGAAAACGTCCTCCTTATGTAGCTTAGGTTGATAACCAACAGCAAGATACTGCAATTTAGCTAGAATGTTCCATTGTCCTCTTAGAAGGATAGAGGTAACCTTTGTACTGATAGGGAATCCACTCCATATTTGTAGAGCTTGAGGATATTTGATTAGAGGGCTCTTACTAGTCTAATTTTCAAACCATAAGTGTGCCTTTTCTCCATTACCCACCCTACAGTTCACTAGAGGTTCTAATATAGGTCTTAGCTTCAAAAGTTGGATCAATGACCAAGAGAAGGAGGGCCTAATTGAAATAGCCCAAAGACTATTTCCTTTCAAGATATAGGTATGAAACCACCGAATCTAAAGAGAATTCTATTCCAAAAGGATAGTCCACATATTTTAAATGAGGGTTGAGGTATTAAACGAGGCAATAGGAATCAATCCCAATCCCCCTTCTGCTTTACTCTTACAAACTTTAGACCATTTAACCTTGGCAAAATGTCTATCCGAATTTAAATTCCTCCAAAAACTTCTGAAAAGCTTCTCTATAGATTTAATGACACCTTTAGCTAATGAGATATTAAAGGATCAGTAAATGTGAAGGGAGTTCAGTATCGTTTTTATAAGCTGTAGCCTCCCCCAAAAAAGAGAGTACCTTATTTGTTCACATTCCCAATCTTCTCTGAATTTTCTCAATCAAAGGGAAACATTCAGAAAATTGAATTCTTTTTGTAGTAATAGGAAGACCGAGGTAAATTAGTGGTGCAGGTTTCCTCTTCATTCCTGTTATTACAGAGATATAGTTCTCCATCATATTAGCACTAGGCACTAGAATGAACTGGGTCTTAGTAAGGTTTATTTTTCTCCTTGAAAGATCTTTGAAAATTTTCAAAATTAACATGAGCAATTCGATATACTTTCCATGAGCCTTAGAAAATAGTAATAAGTCATTCGCAAAATAAAAATTGATTAACCCTACTCTTCTGCATCTGCTATGATATCTGAAGTCTTCTTTTTGGCTTACCTTATACTGAATCAACTGGGTTAGAACCGCCATGCAAATGATAAAAAGATAAACAGAGATTGGATCTCCTTGCCTTATTCCTTTTGCACTCTTAAAGATATCCATAGGTGAACCATTAATAAGGACAGAGTAAGTAGGATTGGTAATACAAGCCTCAACCCATTTAACAAACTCCCTTGGGAAACCCAATAGTCTTAAAGTCTGAAGAATAAATTCCCATTCTACACGATCAAACGCTTTCTTGAAATCAACTTTAATGATACAATTAGGGGGACTGTTCTTCCTTAGATAACCTTTCATTAGCTCTTAACTATAGAGATGTTATCCCCAATTCTTCTACCCTAAAGGAAAGCATTTTGGTTATCTGGGATCAATGAATCCAAAACTGAATTTAGCCTATTAGCTAAGATCTTTGAAATGACCTTATAAATGAAATTTGTGCATGCAATAGGTCTGTAGTCATCTAAAGAAGAAGCATAATTAGATTTAGGAATCAAACAAATATGAGTTTTACTGGTCTCCCTTAGAAGAACCCCTTGAGAAAAACACTAGAATAGCACTTTTTACCATTGGACCAGTTTCTTGCCATGTTTTTTGATAGAAAAATCCATTGAATTTGTCAGGTCTAGGAGACTTGTTAGGGTACAATTGAAAAACTTCCTCTTTTTCCTTTTCTTCTACTAGTTTAACGAGGGATAAAGCTTGCTGATGGGATAACTTCTTCTGAATAAAGGAGCTAAGGGTGATAGTACTTGTCTAAAAGAGCTATAAAAACTTCCAAAGTATCTCACAATTTCCTTTCATTCTGCTAAGAAACTTCCTCCCCATTCGATAATTTAAGGGAACTGATTCTATTAGTGTTCCTTGTAGATAAGATAGAGTTGAAGAACTTAGTATACTTTTCACCTTCTTTTAGCCATTTGATCTTAGCCCTCTATTCCAATAAATTGTGATGGTCTCTCGCTTTGGATAAGTAAGAGATCAGGAGAGTCTTTTTTGAGTTTAGCAATGAAGGATTTGCTGGGTCTAACTCTATCTCTTGTTGTAACTTCTGCAGATCCTATTTGGCTTTTAAAACATCTTCGTGTTTAGGAGGATCTTCTACTTGTTAGAGCTTTCATCTCCATTTTGATAGCCTTAAGCTTCTTATTACAAACAAACTGTTCAGTTCCTTCCACCATAACCTCCATTCCCTTGTTAAGAGCATTACTAAACCCCTCGTCATTTAGTAACAGATTGTTAAACCTGAAAGGACCTCTTCCTACATAACAATGGAGGAGGTTCTCTGTCCTCATAGGAGTCTGATCCGAAAATAAAGGATCAAGAAAACTAGTTAAACTGTTTGGGAATTGAAAAATCCACTCCTTGTTTACCAATGTTCGATCCAATTTCTTCTCCCAGACTGCTTATTGCTTCAAGTGTAAAAGTGTCCCTAAGCCTTTAGGTCGGAAACTTCAATTTTGTCCACACAATCACTAAAATTAGCTAAGAAGTTCCTCAAGTTATAATTCCCATCAGCTTCAGTTCTATATAGTGTAGCATTGAAATCACCACATAAGAGCCATGATCCATTTACAGTCCTCTAAAAATCTAGTAAACTTTCCCATAAAAGTCTCCTTTGAAAATTATGATCAGCACCATAGACAAAGGAAGCAAAAAACTCAACATTTACCTAAAGGAGTTTACATTTTAGGTGAATAACTTATATCTCCATAGTAAGAACTTGAACATCTAACAAAGAAGGGTCATACCCAATGATAATTCTCCCATACCTATGGGTATGATGATTATAATTGAATTTCCATTTAGAGCCCATCTTATTCAACAACCTCATATTCTCTTCTTTGATTTTTGTTTCAAAAAGAACAAAAAAAACCATTGATTTGTGTTAAAAACAAAATCCCTTAAAGCTGAAAGCTTTTTAGGGTAGTTAATCCCCCTCACATTCTATGCTATTATTTTCATTAGTTAATTTCTTGCTTTAAGGGCCCTTACCTTTGGCCCTATTGGATTCCCTCTTTGTGGTTGTCAACAATTTCCCAATGAGGGGATCGTCCTCCTTATTCTCTATCAACTTAGGGCAATTACTTTTCGTATTGACCAAGCCATTTGAATTATCCTTAAGGTTCATGGAAGGTTCCTTCACCTTCCTATCTTTTCCCATATCAATAACATCAACTTTAGCGTGCTTCTCAAATGCTTCCACTCCTTTATTAACATCAATTGTACCTTCCACGCTATCTTTAACTACTACCCTTTGTTCCTCATTTGATTCAAAGATATTAGTGATATCACTGGAATTAGCCAACTGATCCTTTTCTAAATACAAAATCCCATCCCCCATCAGCTCTTCATAATCCCCCTTTTGGAAAAGTTTCCCAATTGGTATCCATTTTTTCCCTTGAGAAGCAAGAGAAGGCTTCCATTGGTCTTATACCGAAACATTTTCTTCATAAAGCCCTCCATCAAACCCCAGTCTCATAATAGGAATTTTTTCTGGTAAACCATTGGATATATCCATGTTGCATATTCTAGCAAATCCCGACCTCTTCCTATTTGTTGTATTGTCATCCAAACATAAAGGTTTTCCTAAGAAGCTAGCTATCATACTCAATCCTTTAGTAGTCCAATATTCAAGAGGAACATTATATGGATTTATCCACATTAGAACCGAACTCTTCTCCTTAAAGTCGATTTGAAAACCCGGATGCCATGGTTATCGGAAAAGTGGGAAATTTGCCACATGCCATGGCCCTTCTTAAACAATCTTCAATGCTTGTCCTTTAGTAGCAAATGTAAACAATTTATATTTGTCTTCTGCCATAATAGCTTAGATAAACCCTTTACTTTTCCATGTTGTTTGTGCCCATCTTTGAATAATAGGGAAAGGTGGTCTTTTGTCCCAGAAGAATCCAATAAATGAGTTCTCCCACGACTTGACTCCTTCCTGTAGGGTCTCCATATCAGGCGCAATAATTGCTCAACCATCTTCATTCTTTGAAAGGAAGAAGTGAAGAGAAAGATCAGCAGTAGAGCCTCCCACCACTTGCTTCCAAGTTTTCCTCACCACTGGAGGAGATGAAGAAGAGCTAGGTAAGGTCTAATTGTTTAATGGAATGTTGTGTGTGTTGGCTAAAGAGGGTTGGGTGGGTTGAGAGATTGAAACAACTAGGTTGAGTGGCGATGAGGAGGTAATGGAGGGGTAGTGACAGAAGGAAGGGCTAGATTTGAAGTAGTGGGTAAAGGAGGAAAATCCTCCATAGGGGTGTTTTGTTTTATTGTTGGAATGAGAGTTTGCATTTTCTGTTGAGAAAGCTAACTTTGTCATATTTCTAAACAGGGAAAAGCAGGGAATTTTACTGAATGGAAACAGGCTGAGGAGGCGAAAGGGAGGATGAAATGACCAAAATAGCCTTGCTCGAAGACAATGGAATACGGAGCGCAGGAAAAAGAAGGAAGATAAGGTAAAGTAAAGAGGTGAAGGAATGAAGATTCAGAAGCAATGAAGGTTCAGAAGAGTGGAACATTAGAAGGCATGGAGAGTAACTTGCAAAAGGCTGAAGAGGTTAGGATAGTAGGAAGGACTTCGGTAATGGCCATAATTCTTTGGTTGTTGCAATTGCAAGAGACTTTCACCTATCACATAGAGTTAGCTTTGCGTAAGATGAGCTTTCATGATAGAGATGACCTGACAACTGTTTATTGTACATTTGGTACTTAATTCAATCCAAGTGCATTTACATATTATAATTGTCTTCATGGACTAAAAGGAGAAGAATTCGGATGAAAACGCAATATAAAACGAAGTCCTGAAGCAATTAAGGGATACACAATAGTGTATATGGCAATGCTCATCTTTTTGGCCTTACATAATCGCGAATTCTGGAGATTTTGGAGTATACAAAGTCTAGCATTCACCTATTTATTAGATTGTGAATATCTTAAAATCCCTAAAAATTACTAAAAAAGACATGAGCAAAGGTAGATGAAGGAAAGAGAACTTCACAAACCTACAGAGGTGATGCAAGACCTAAAGATCATTCAAAGGGGGCAATATTGATCCAGAGACATGGAAAACATGAAGAAATCATTAAAAAATCCAATAAAATACATCATCAAACCTCTACCTTACAAGAACTTTCGATAGGAGATAAAGGGAGATATAAAATTATGAACTCTTTGTTTTCTATTCCTTTTTCTTTCTATTTATATTTGATTTCATTTTCTATTATGTGCAAGTAAGCATCATTAGTTTCCAGGTGAGATGAACCCTAGTTTATGCTATAACATGTATTTAATTCTTTTATTTAATGTAAATGTTTTGATTGATCTATTGCGATTCAATTATGTGTTTAATATATATTCTAATAGATCTATAATATTAGTTCATAATCTGATTTCATAACATAGAGATTAAGAAATCTTGTGCATGAATAAATCTACTGTAATTGAAAAAGAGTTGATTGCAAACCTAGAGATAGGTCGATATAAATCCTTTAGATTAAGGTCAAAACCTAATAGTAGAATTCACGAATCAGTAAAGATATCTTAGTACCTTTAACTTGAATAATATAGATTGATAATTCTAATATTAGTTGCTAGTTTTCTCATGTGAATTGTTAGTATACAATAGGAATTTCCAGGGTCTAATAGTCGATCAAACAATTGCTTAATAAAAGGTTAATTGTTTAAGTGTTTTAGGGGGGATTCATAATGTAGACAATAATTCTTGGTATTTATTATTTCTAAGTGATTTCTTTATTCTTTGCTTAATATTTTTTCCTATTTATTTTAATTTTTTAAAGTTGTATTTTCTTTATTAAAACTAAAACCAAATCCATAGACTAGATAATAGGATAACTGTAATTACTAGTATTCATTGTCTTCGTAGGATTTGACCCATACTTGCCTGTACTAGTTACAGCTATGTTGTGCACTTGCGGATAAATTAATATTGATATAGAAATAAAACAATCAAGTTTTTGGCACCTTTTTTAGGGACATTGATATTAGGAACACCTAGATACTATTACTCTAGTCCTTTTTTTGTATTTATATTTATTATATATTATTGTATTTCTAGCCTATTAATTCAATTATCTTTTGAACTTCTCTACATTAATAGTATGTCTATAGTTTGTTTTAGGAATTGAGATTTAACTTCATCACCATAACTTACATTGGAAGGATGGAGCAGTCAACACTCTTATGGGAGCTACAATGTGTCTTCGCAATATATAACATCACTATATAGGAAAGAGAGGTTTCCTTACAAATTTTTAGAGGCTCAACTAACATCCATACCGTATTTCGACATTTATAGGAGAAACCATTACAATCATGAATGTCAACCACCAACCTATATATGGGAGCAACTGAGCATATACAATTAACCTTAAGGTGCATCATTTGAGAATAGTTAGAATTCAGAATGGAGCAACACTTATGCTTATAGATGGAATGATTATGTTTCAACTGAATATTTATGTACTAAGCACCTCAAATTAAGGAGCCAACTCTAGAAGATATGGTGGCCAATTTTATTCAAGAATTAATCATAAGGAATTAGGAAATAAAGGCTCGTATACAAAATATGTTGAATTGTTTCAACCAGTTGGCGAAGATAATATCTAATGAGATGCAGGGGAGTTTGTCTATTCTTACTAAAACAAATCCTAAAGAATTTGGAATGGAAACAAGCTCCAAAATGAATAAGAAGAAGAAAGCATTACAAATAAAATAATGGAATGCCTTGCTAAACTTAAAGGTAGTCGATGCAAATTTGAAGAAAGTGTTTCTTCACCTGAATATCTTGAGCATAGCATAGAATACTATTTAAGCTTGTTAATGTCGTAGAGTGAAGAAAACACGAAGTTTGACTTCATGGATGAAATGGAATTACAAAAATATGGGAAGGTAACTATTGTTATTATAGAGGACGACAAAGATATGACAGAGGCAACAAACTTAGAAGAAGAGGAAGTCTCCATCCAAGAAGAGGAAGTAGAGGAGTAGAAAACAATAATTGAAGAAGAAGACAAGCTAGAAACCTTTTTCTAGGAAGAGAAAGAAAAAGAATGGAAAAAGGTAGTTGAGAAAGAATTGGTAGAGGAACCCAATAAGGAAACTACTGATGAATCATTAATAGCCACCTTAAGTATGGAAGGTTCTTGCTTCATCCAAGACAAACTGCGTGCATCAACATAAGATTCAAGGAGTTTCATTATCCCTTATTTTATTAACAGTTTGTCATTGAAAAGAGCATTGCTAGGATTTATTAATTTGATAAATCATGCTCTTATTATTATCTTGCAATAGGTGGCTTACTTATAGGCTACTAAACCGTTATGTGAAGAAACAGGTGGAAGCAAGTCATTAATTAATGATCCAAAATGACGATACCGTGCAAGCTATGTCGAGCTAACAATGTTAAACAAGCCCTGGCCAGGAGGTAACCCATGAATTAGGATTTTTTTAAATTTCATGTTATTTTTATTTTCATATTTCATATTTCACATTTCATATTTTGTATTTATTTTATTTTATTTTATAGTTTATTTTCTTTTATTGTTTTATCCCTTTTTCTTTCTATTTTGCAAGAATGTTAGTATAATATTAAATGGATCAGAATCAGAAAATCCTCTTACTCACCAAAGTACCACTAAATCTTCTCGCTTATAATATATACTTATATTGTAGGGACAATGTACAACTTTAAGTGTAGGGAAGGGGTTAATGAATCTTTTTATTTAATTTCTTTAAGCTTATTAAAATCTTGGTTGTAAAATTTTATGAACTAATATCTTGACTTAATTAAAATTTTTCCATGAATACTTTGTTTCGTTGTTGAATATTGATTTTAATTAGTACGCAATAAGATGATAGTTAGAATAAAATTTCTTTTAAAGTCATATTTTTAGTATTCATTGATATAATCAAATTGAATGCAAATTGCATACTATTTACACATATATACCTATTTTTGTGAGCTTTTGTGCCTAAGAGCATAATTTCAAAAAAATTTAAGTTCTTTTCATTTTTCATATATGTTATCGTGCATAGTTGAACAATTTTAGAAATTTCTTTTATTATACATATTGAGACCATATTTGTTAAAAATAGGTAATTACGTTACCTTAAATTTTTCTTTAAGAATAACCAAGTTGAGTCTTAGCATTTTTCAAATATTTAAACCCAATTATTAACCTTTATCATATTTTTCTTTATACCCATTTCATTGTTTTGAATCCTGAAGGTTATTTACATTATTTGTTTGTTTGAAACTAAAAATCTTGAAAGGTCCATTATTTCTTTAATTATGGTACTAAATACTCAAAATTGTTTTGTAAAAAAGAGCATAGAAAAAGAAAAGAAGAAAAGTATAGGGTACAAATGGACTTGGAATAAGAGGACCAGTGTACATTTGTAAACAAGTTTCTTGTAATTTCTCAGTAGTAAATTTCCTTCTATTCAGTCTTTTTTATTATCCCAATCATATCGTACCTAAACCCCATTACAACCTATGTTAAGAACTTTCAATTTTTGTTTCTAGTTTATAATAAGTGGTAGAGATGTGATAATATTGCAAGCATATGGTAAGAGTACTACTATGAAATAATTAGAGAGTTTTGATACTTTTCACCCTAAACACTTGAGTGCGTTGAGTGAAATCTTTGTTAGGGTATAAAGGTTGATGTTTTTTATTTCAATAGGAGTATTGATGTGATTACTATTAATATTTGACCTAGGAAGTTAATTTTAGGATAACTTGACTCTAATTGTATGTTAATTTGATTCAATATGACATGATAATTTATAGTATGAATGGACAGGTTAAGATTAATGATGGATAGATGCTGTAAAATTTATAATTTTGATCATGGTTTACTCTAGGAACAATAAAAGCTAAAGTATGAGGATGTTTGATAAATGCATTTTTGTTCATATCTATAAACCCATATTTCATTTATTTTGTTTGATATTTTATACTTTTATTGTCTATTTAGTAGTTGATTCGCTTTTAGTGCATTTATAGGTTATAATTGCCTTCATGGACTAAAAGGAGAAGAATTTGACTAAAAACACGACATAAAATGAAGTTTTAAAGCAATTAAGGGATACATGGCCATGTATATGGCCATATACATCTCTCAAGCTATGCAAAATTGCAAATTTTTGGGATCTTAGAGTATAGACGGCATAGTACATGCCCCGGTATTAGATTGTGTATCTCCCAAAAATCCTAAAAATTACTATAAAAAGACATGAGAGGAGGCAAATGGGGGAAAGAGAATTTTAGAGACATACAGAGGTGATTCAAGATGTAAAGATCATTCAGAAGAGGCGATATTGATCCAGAGACGAGGAAGACTTGAAGAAATCATCGACAAATCCAATAAAATACATCCTTAAACCTCTACACCGTAAGAACATTCTATAGGAGATAAAGGGAGATTTAGAATTATAAACTATTTGTTTTCTATTCCTTTTTCTTTATGTTTATGTTTGATTTCATTTTCTATTACATGTAACTAAAAATCTTTAGTGTCTAGGTGAAATGAACCCTAGTTTGTGCTATAACATGCTTTGATTCTTTTATTTAATGCAATTGTTTAGATTAATCTATTGTGATTCAATTATGTGTTTCATCTATGTTTTAATAGATCTAAAATAGTAGTACATAAGATTTCATAACATAGAGATTGAGAAATCCTATGTATGAATAGATTTACCATAATTGAAAGGATTTGATTGTAAACCTAGGGATAGGTTGACATAAATCCTCTAGATTATGTTTAAATTTAGTAGCAGAATTCACGAATCGGTAAAGCAATCTTAGTACCTTTAACCTGAATAATGTCAGTTGATAATTCTAAGAATAGTTATTAGTAGTCTCAAGTGAGTTGTTAGCATACGATAGAAATTGCCATCGTCTAATAGTCAATCAAACAATTGCATAATAAAAGGTCAATTGTTTAAGGTTTTTAAGGGGATTCAACCTAGACATTAATTCTTGATATTGATTATATCTAAATGATTTCTTTATTCTCTGCTCAAAAAATTTTCCTATTTATTTTAATTGTTTAATTTTTATTTTTATTTAAAACTAAAATCAAATTTGTATACTAGATGATAGGATAATGGTTATTACTAATATTCATTGTCTTCGTGGGATTAGACTCGTTCTTGGCTGTGCTAGCTACAACTACATCGTGCACTTGCAAATAAATTAATATTGGTGTAGAAATGAACTAATCATAGGCACGATTGTGATGGAGTGTTTTCTAGCACGTAAAAATTTTATATTCTTGACATTTCGAGGAAATTTTTAGAACCAAATTAAGTGGAGAAATCCTAGAAAGAACCTGAGAAGCCTCAAGAAGTATTTAAGCCAAAGAAAAACAACAAAAAGGAGGTTACACATCATAATTAAAAAGATCAAAGTGGAGGCATCAAGGGCAACTCTAGATTTTCCAAATTTCCAGGTCAAGTCATAAAATAGTTTTTCTTTCTTTTCTCTTCATATATTTCATTGTCTTGGATGTTGATTTGGATTATTAGGATGTTAAACATGATTATGGGTTTCTAAATCCATATTAAGGATTTTTTTTAATCTCTTTTGTTAAACCTTATTCTTGTCAAATTCAACGGATATATCAATGCTTTGTGATATTTGCTAAGCTTATACTTGATAAAAAATCAAAAGATTGAATCAAGTCACATATGTTAAGATGTGCAACGATAGTTAGTAACTTAATAGAACATCAAATATTAGATTAATAAAAAACTAAAGAGAGATCTTAATTGTGACTTAATTACCCATAGGATTGCTTCAAATCTAATTGAATAGTGAGGAGTACTTTTATGAATGGAGAAGTTGTATTTATATTTTTATCAATTTTAATTAGGATTACTTGATTAGATCTCGAGAGAAGGTAACCAAAACCTTACGATATCTAGGATCAAGTATAATTGATACAAAAAGATAAAAGGAAGACGAAACAAGGATAAAATAATTCCTAAGTTTTAATCATTGATTAATATTACCAATTGTTTAGTGTTGTTAGTTTATTTTAATTTCTGTTAATTTGTTTGAATTCATTTCATTCCATCTTTGATTACCTTAGACAAAACAATTTGAGTTGTTAGGTGACTAATTAATCCTTATGGAAATAACTTGCAGATAAATTAATATTGGTATAGAAATAAACCAATGACAGGCACGATCATGACAGTGTTTTCCAACACATAAAATTTTGTATTCTTGACATTTTGAGGAAATATTTGGAACCAAATTAAGTTTAGAAACCCTAGAAAGAACCCCACAAGCTTTAAGAAGTACTTAAGGCAAAGAAAAACTCCAAAAAGGAAACTGCATATCATAATTAAAGAGATCAAAGTGGAGGCATCAATAACACTCCAAAATTTCCATATTTCTACGTCAGGACAAAAACTCCTTTTCTTTCTTATGTTGATTTGGATTATTAGGATGTTGAACATGATTATGGGTTTCTAAATCCATATTAGGGATTGTTTTTGATCTATTTTTGTTAAAGCTTATTATTTTTGAATTCAATAGATATATCAATGCTTTGTGATGTTTGTTATGCTTATACTTCATAATAAAACATGAGATTGAATCAAGTTACATGTGTTAAGGAGTGCAATAAGAGTTAGTAACTTAATAGACCAGCAAATATCATATTAATAAACAACTGAAGAGAGATCTTAATTGTGAATTAATTATCCTTAGGATTGCTTCAAATCTAATTAAATAGTTAAGAGTAGTTTTGTGAATCAAAAGGTTGCAATTATATTATTATGGATTCTAATTAGGATTGCTTGATTAGATCTCGAGCGAGGGTAATCAAAACCTTAGAATATCTAGGATCAAGTATAATTGAATCAACAAGACAAAGGGAAGACAAAACAAGGATAGAATAATTCCTAAGTTTTCATCATTGATTAATTTTATTCTTATTGCTAGTTTCAATTACCAATTGTTTAATGTTATTAATTTATTTTAATTTATGTTAATTTTTTTGAATTCATTTCATTCATTCTTTGATTACCTTGCACAAAGCGAATTCAAGTTGTTAGACTAATTAATCCTCATGAAAATGATACCTTTTATATTATGAGATACAATTTATATACTTGTAGTATGAAAGTTATTATATAAAATTGTCAACAAGATGTTTCTATGACAAGAAGTCTATTATAGGTTATTCTTTATGTTAGCTAGCAGAGTTGTGTCATTAAAGAGCTCTAAGAAATTATTGTGGCAACTTCAACCATAAAGCTAAGATTATAAATTGTGTTTGAAGTAGAAGTGTATGCTAAGTGGTTGAAGAACTTCATTGGAGGGCTTAAAATAGTTTATTCAATTTCTATGCCTATTAGATTTCATTGTGAGAACTCATATTTTGTATTCTTTTCAAAATTATGGAGAACAATGGAGGTGCCAAGTATGATGAGCTTAAGAACTTTAAGCTTTGATGATAGGATGATAATAGTGAACTAGAATACGAAGAACAATGGTGGAACCAAGTATGTTGAACTTTTAATGATGGTGATGTAGTTTATGAGTATATTGTCACCATATACATATTATTTGAGCCACAAACAAAAATGTTTAACAATTGGGTAATGTAAATATTATCTTGTTCTATGATATTTTGATGTAGCAGGAGTTAGCCACCCCTATATTGTATTTTTATATCATATGATATAGATAAATTTGTGAATTTTATACATATTTATTACACTGTAATCACTACAAGAAAAGAACCCCTTCTGCAACGTTTTTAAAATGTTGCAGAAGGTGGAAAAACGCCGCAGAAGGTTTATAAAAACGTCACAAAAAACATTGTAGAAGGGTGGGTAGGCAAAAGGTTTTCGCGAAGTTTTATGAAAAATGTCGCGAAAAACCCTACTATTTGGCGTCATTTCAGAAAACGTAACGAAAAGATAGGAGATTCTGTGATGTTTTAAAAAAACGTCAAAGATTGTTGGAGTTTCATCGACGTTTTTTAAAAACGTCTCGGAATCAACCTAATTTGCGACGTATCTGTGACGTTTGTTTTCTGAACGTCGCGGATTGTATGAAATTTATTTATTTTAATTTTACCGAAAATAATTTTATTTAAATAATTTTTCAAAATTTATAATTAAATTTTCATTTATCCAAAAATAATTAATATTTAATAATTCTTCAATAATTATGTTAATTTTTATGTGTTTCATTTATTCAAAAATAATAATAATTTAATAATTATGAAAATTTAATTATTATTATAATTTTTCATTAATCCGAAAATAAATTTAATTTAATAATTTTCAAGTGTAATAAATATTTTTTCTTTTATTTTGTTTCAATTTTTGAAAATAATTTTAATTTAATTATTTTCTATTTTAATAATTAACAAATTTTTAAATATCAAATTTTGTTTAAATATTATTTATGTAATAACTATTCAATATTATTTATGAAATTTATTTATTAAATAATTCTTCAATTTTATAAACCTCATGTCGTATTGCTACAAAGGCCTTGGAGCCGGAGTTTGGCTGACATTTGACCTAACTCCTAGCCAATTCGACTTTTTGACTTTTCTCCTAATCGTACACGCAAAAAAAATCTATTATAACATCTATAAATCACAATTCATAAGTACTAAAATATAATTAGTTGTAAAAAAAGTTGTGAAATTAAGTTTTTTATCAAATAAACTAACCTTTGTAGGTAATTGCTCCCAATATTCGCATAAATCCATCCACTCTGCCACTATGACATTATGCGGCATAACATCCTTTCCATGCTTGATAAAATGCTTTTTAAAACTATATCTTTGATCTTTAGACCTTAAAGCAAAAAACTTCTTCGCAGCAGCATGTACTTCTTTGTTAGTCCTCAATCCCTTCACTTTTAACTTTTGTTGCAAAAAGTATAAATTATTGGTCAAAGCTTTAGGCATATGAAAAACACGTACAAATTAGATAGGTTTATAATACTTACGTTTAACTTATCAAATGCAATGTCCAACTCCTCATTAGTAATGTTTTTCAATTTTGTTCTTACAGGTAAGGAAGTTCGGGATACCATACCAATCTCACTCGAGAATTTGGTAGATTGTACAGAATTGGTTGGTTGTCCTTCAGCAGGGGAGATCTCTATCTCCAATCTCTTACCTATTGCCTTGTTAGTCTTTGCTAATTTGTGTCCTTTTGTGACACCCTTGTTTTTTTTGGATCAGCCGTGGATCCTAAAATAACAAAGGAATAATTTATAATGAGCATATAATGTACTCTCAATTGGTTACATAAAAAAATTAAAATTAATAAATTTAAACAATGTGATGTGAAAGATCATACCTGCAATGCTTGCAGAAGAAGAGCCAACAGTGGGAAGAATAGTGTGATTAACTAGTGTCTGATAATTAGAAGCTGGAGGCATCTCTTGAGAAGTTGACGGAGAACTAATATTGTGTCGCATATTCAAATTTTGTTCATACTTATCTCTAGGATGACAACTAAGCATAGATGTGACTTCTCTTGGTGTTGGAGTAGGCTCACAAGGTGCAGGTGTCTGATTTT
>JANIPN010000007.1:20950325-20966906 GCA_027478595.1 Erythroxylum anguifugum
TGAGATGTGAGGGATTACAATCCATGTTGTTATCTTATTCTATATATGAACATTTGATTCTTTTATCTAGAGACATGTTATGACTTCTTCGTAGAAGTGAATGATATATTTCATAATGGATCTTTATGGTCAATGATTATTTATAGAGCTAACCATTTTTTGGCAATTGATTTTTATATGAAGTTAATCCAATTTAGGGATTATTAGTCATTTTTTATATCAAAGTTTTAGTTTTAGATGGAACTAATATTGTTATGCATGATTATAATTTTTATGGGCCACACTATACTAATTCTATACCAAAGAGTTAAGCAGACAAGTTGTTTAGAGTTGTATGTTGATCATGACATATTAACTATGACGATATAGTATGGATAGCTTATTAAATTGAGTTTTGCATGCTGAAATACTTTTTTTTAAATGCAGTCAAACTTATTAATTTTATTATTTGATCCATTTTTGGTTTTGAAAGAGAATATTATATTTTAATTAAATTTGTTCAAAATAATAGTATTTTTATATGAATTATAACAAATTACTCCTTTATTTTACAATTAAACCAAATAAAGATTTGTAGACCCATGCTTATATTTGTTATCCTATTTTTTGTTTGGTTATAAAGTGATTTGATGAAATTAACAAGCATAAGCCTTCCTTCTGATTTCATAATTATGTACAAGTGAAATTAAATTAACATCTTTAACAATCTAATTTAAAATAAAATGAGAGATAAAAAAGAATTAAGTTATCTTTTTATAATCCCAGGTTTTATAATACGTGAGATTCCTTATACTTATGTTATTTATGTATGGATTCATTTAAAATGTGTTAAATGATCCTGGAATTTGTACAAAAGCTTCTACTAAATTACAGAAGTTTAATGTTCCCGAAGACCCTCGACGCTTACTTGGCTCAACTTGGCCTGGCTTTGAAGACCGTATCACGTGCAAAGCTGCCGTATGCAAGAATATTTACTGCCAATTTAAGTAATCATTGCCCTCAAATAATTTTTTAATTTTTCTCTGGCCAACCATTTCAGATAAAACTTGAGCGATTCGTACCTCTGTCCGTCTCTTGCTCCTTAGAACTGACTTGCAAGGTTGCCAATTTACATCAATGACCTTGGTGGCTATTGAAGCTGGCTCAGTAACCAATTAATGGTTATCACTGACAAGCAAAGCTAGTCAAGGAAGCATAATTATTGACTGGAACATAGCGTAAAGCTCCAAGAGTAGAGGTAGACAAGTAGATTTTTGCCATTTGTTTTGGGGTTTTGGATTAACACTAATAGTCTTGAAAGATGAAGAAAGAGTAAGCGAGTACTACAACCCACACCCAGGTTTGAACTTTTAACAAGGAAGCCAATTTTTTAGTTGCAAGGCTCAAATAAATGTCATTCTGTGTTCTCTTTGCAAGTGGAAAGATGTTGTGCTCCTTTTGCTCTGCGAAATCTGCCAACCACATACACCCTCTCTCTCTCCCCTTCTGTGGGTGGCTCTGAATCTTATGCAGAGATTAAAAAAGATCACGAATAGCATCAATGAGTGAAGTTTGTTTGTGCCTGTGTTGGGGACCTTGAGAGGGACGAATGAGTCTGTTATTAGACCTTACAACTGCGGCACTGAAAAACATGGCGCTTTACCTTCGTATTTATACCACTACATCGTACCTTGCTCCCTCATCTCTTCCGTTCCTACCTAATGGTATTTGAAAGTCTAGGTCATAAATTTCGTCAGTATTCTTCTTTAATGCTGGCGAGAGAGGTCACGGTCACCTTCATTTTCCCTCCCCTCGGTTTTCCCAACATATCCACATAGTCCAAACACAAAATCCAAAACTGCCAACGTCTAGAGAAAGAAAGACGCGAGTGTTTCTGTACGTATTCAATGAAATAGTCTCAGTGCAGGAAAACCTAATGATTCACACCCTTTATTCAGAGGATTTATTGTAAAGAAATAAGATTTCTACAAGGTCGCCAAGGACCATTCATGGAAATTTATATTGCTATATTATCAAAGTCATGATTCTGATAGCTTCCTAAAAAAATATACTGCGTAATCACAGTAGTCTGATGAAAAACACAGCTCAGAACCCATCTAAACCAACTTGAGCTAACCACAATTCTTAACAAACAATCGAAGATAGAGAAAAGAAGCTGTCAAATTGGAACAGTGGGGTCTAGGGAATGGCGTTAAAACTTGGACATATTTGCTAGATAATTTCCATTATCGTTGTCTTCTTCACCTTCTGTAAAAGCTGACGACAGGTAACTCAACGCTAGAGAGTTTTCTTCAGGAGGTGTTCTTGCTTGGAATTGTTGTTTGCAAGCGTGGCAGGTGATTTCCAGAATACTAGAGTGTATTCGTTTTATCGCATGTTCCTTGAGAACTTGTGCCTTGTCTAACTCAACTTGAGCTTGTTGCCTAATCCTCTTGGCATTGGCAAATTCTTGTTCAGCCAATTCAATTTGCCTTTTTGCTTGCTGTCTTGCCTCTTCAGCATAAGCTTTCTCTTCCTTGGCCAATGTTAACAGTTCTCGTGCTTGCTCGATAATCCTTGGTTCGGCCAAGTTTTTCTCACTTTTATAGTCACTCTCCCTTGGGGAGATTTTTCCTGCAGCTTCTTGGTTTGTAGAAATTATGTTCGAATCATGTCTGTCGCTGAAGTCGATCGACGACCACCCAATTGAGAGATGTAGCTGAGCTTGATGCTCACCATCTCTCTTGGCCGCATATGAGGCCTCAAGAGGTTTTGAGGTGGTTGAGAGTTGAAGGTCCAAATTGTACGGTGCAGTTCTTGAGGAGTTTTTGTTATCAGGAGCGGGTGTAGTATATGTCAAGAACATGGCATCAGCAGTTGGCCTTGAAATTATGAGAGGAGGCCACGGATTGTTGCTTATATTGGTTTCACTTGAAGGGCTTGGACTGGAAGCAGTTCTCGATAAGCATGCAGGCTGGAGCAAACGTGACTCAGATCGGAGACGCCCCATATTGCAAGCATCTTGGTGTTCGATGAAGCTCTCAACTCTACAGAAAAACCGAATTATATATTGAATACAAGAAAACTGTTGAATTAGATGTCGCGCGCAACTAAGTAGCATGAAGCAAGAAGATCAACGTAAGGGTTAATCTTGGTGGACTCTTTATGGATTAGAATGATAGGAAGAAACAAAGAAATGAGGACATTACGTCATAAGCTCATTGTAGAAAAAAAAAAGTGAAGCATTTAAATTTTAGATTAACTAAAGCTTTGTAATCCAATTGGATTGAGTAGAAACAGATGGACTATATAATAATGAAACTATCGAGTATCCACAGGAAGAAAAAAAATAAAAGAAAGAAGGTGTTTTGGAAATATATAAAACGGACAACAAGAAACAAATTTTGGGAATCGTGTGCAACAACTGTCAATAAACACTTCTCTTAAACCTCCATGGGTCAAATGCTAAAAGATATTTTATTCTTCTTCTAACTTTTTGTAACACGAGTTGTAGGGAGGGAATCAAGAACCAGGGAAAAAAAAAAGGCTTTAAGTTATCAAAACATATATAACCTTTCGGGATGAAACCAAATGTGAAAATAAGATGAAAATTTGTTGAAGTGCAGCACAACCTCAGACATCCACTTAGAGTTCAATATAGATAGATCTGTATATCTATGAACAAAGGGTGATCGATGGATAAAATTTAATAAGGTAGAAAAGAAAGGAGGGAGTTTAATAGGACAGAGGAAGAACCTTGAGAAAACACGGCCACAATCGCAGGAATGCCCCCTCGTGCCACAGGTTTTGAGATGAGCTTTATAATCGGATTGAACAGCATAACCTTTAGAGCATTTCTCGCAGACCCATTGTTTGTGATTGCTGTGTTTCCTTCTGAAGTGCTTCTTTATCCCCACAAGATCGCCGAGAGCGTGACAAGGGTCATGATGCAAGCAAGTAGGCTCTGGGCACACAAACACACGCTTCCTCACCACAGGAGTCTCTCGCTTCAGTAGCTTCCATGGAACTTTGTGCCGTCGCCGGTGCATCTGCAAGTTCTGATCTCTCTGAAACCCTTGGTTGCAGATCTCACACACGTACTGATCTGATTCAAGCAGGGTTTTCGGTGATAGAGACACAACTTCCGCATCTGGATCTGCCATAAAACAATTACGCCAACAGAAACATGATTATGTAGGGCTAGCTAAAGGTTATTTATGTAAGTGGTCACGTAAACGCATACCTGGAGTACCTGCGGGCCTTCTCTTCCTCTTATTCTTGTTGTTACTCCCATTCGCTAACCAAGAAAATAGCTCAGAAGAAGAAGAAGGAGCTGAAGAAAAGTTATTGGCTAACATGGGTTTTGATACTATGGCTTTTGCTTGCTTGATTATATATATACTCTCCTCTATATATTAGTCTACAATGAAAAAAAAACCGCCTATAGTATGTAACTAGCTCTACGCTTTGCTTGTAATTTGCCGCTTTCTCTCTTTCTTTCACAATCTGGGAAGTTGAAACTAGCTGGGGTCGGGTCTTGGAAAAGATAGGTGGGGGAAAAGCTGGGTATAGAAGACAGGATGATGAAATAGAGAAGAAAAAGGTCTTCTCTTTTCTCTCCTTTCGTCTATATCAGCTTTCTTTAGGCTTTAAAAAGATAAGCTTTTTCTATCGGCAGCTTTATCTTTCTTGTAAGTCTCTTCTTCTTCTTCTTCAAGTATTTATTTGTGGACTCAGCTTTAAAAACTTCTTCAAAAGTAGGGCAGAGAACAGAGAGAGACCACACAGAACCAATCACTTCGATCGAAACTTGATACCGCGATCAGAAAATATAGGCCAGATAAGAAAAAAACATATCTACGTACAAAAAAGGCTCGTAATTTAACTGTCTCCGTAAAAACCAAAAAGAAAAATTAAATAGAGAATAAGCCTTTGCATGCATAACCACAAGCCATGTGCCTAAACATACGTAGCCCCTCCTTTTTACACTCATTAACTAGTTCTACATATTAATTGACTTCTTTTTCGTTTTTAACCGATAATCTGATGTGGATTAATATAATCGTTTTTATAGGTGACTTGTCTCCCATCTATATTTCAATAAGATGTTTATGTATTAGGGGAAAGTTTTATATATATACATTACAACAATTCAATAAAATTCGTGACGTTTTTTGAAAAAGCATCGCGAATTGTTTAGAGTTTTTGTGACGTTTTTAAAAACGTCACGAAAAGATCTCATTTATAAAACGTCGCGGATTTGTTAGACCGCGACGATTTTTTAGAGAAAACGTCGCAGATTTGTTAGACCACGACGATTTTTTAGAGAAAACGTCGCGGAAGGTAGACAATTGTTGAGTTGTTCCAAGAGCAAAATGACGTCGTTTTGCTCTTGTTAAAACCTACCCGACTATCTCCTCCCTCCCCCCCTCTCACCTGATGTTGCCTTTTCCCTCTCTCTTGAGCCACTTTCTACCGTTGTTTTGTCTTCTCGTTGCTGACATTTGCGTGGCCGGTCTTCTCCAGTCGGAGTGCTTCTGTCTTTTGGTGGAGGTAAGTCATTCAACATTTGTGCTATGTGATGAATGTCGTGTTCACTATGTTGGCATTTTAAGAGAAAATTCTCAACTATTTAATTGTTGTTTTGAAAGTGTTTTTGTGTTTGTTTTGATTATATGTGATGCATTTGGATTTGCATTGTGTTATAGTATGTTAAGGAAAAAAACATTAATTCCTTAGGTGAATTGAGATAAATCTTTAACATTCTGCCTTTGAAGTATTTGATGAAATGCAAGCTATATAAAACACATTTGACGTTTTAAGAACTGGAAAATGTATTCGCCATTATGCAACAGTTGGACAGTTATGAAGTTGGAAATGTCATTGTTGATGAAATTACTAAGCTACTGGAAATTGATAATGACATGGATGATTGCTAATTAAGATGGAGAAATGTAAAGGTATACTGTACATATAGCATAATGATGTCTGTAACATGAAAGAAACTAGTTTGGTTGGGATATTCATGATCATTGCATCACACTTTCTTGCTCTGCCAAAATCAAAATGCAACCTATTTACTATCGTGTGACTCATTTTTCAGATGATTATATGAAAAAGTATGATTATTATAAATATCAATATCATAGGTATAGTTATTGTAAGAGTGCGTTTATATGCTCTTTTATGGTACTAGTACTTACACTTATTATAGTCTTTGCTTCTTTTGTGTTTACTGAACTTATGTGGAAGTTCTTCATATGGTTATGTCAGTTCAATGCTAGTATTCCTGTCTTTCCATGCTTTGTCCATTTCCTTACTCTTTCAACTCTGATTATGAATCCTACTTAGTACTAATATGAAATCGTGCTCTTTTATCCTTAATATACCTAATTTTTTAAGACAAGCTATTAGTAAACTTTCAAGATCTTGTATGTATATAGAAAGTAATATATCTTTGGAAGTTAATCTAGTTCAAGTTATTGTTTCACATGATTCAAAATCCTTTTAGCTGAAAAGGATTTTGTGTATGTCATTTTAGAAACGCATTCACATTATGCAATTTCTTGTTATTGACATTAGGCTTCAATACCTTTCTGTAAACTTTCTCTTCAATATCACCCTGACAAGAATAAACATAAAGTTGCTGAAGAGAAGTTGACAAAGATTAATAACGGTATGATTAATGCTATTTGTTTTCTCTATGCTCCCTATCATTTCGCTGGAATCACCCAATGACTTGATCACAAAATTTATTTTGTGTTCTATCAATTATATTTGTATAAGCGTTCTTAAGAAAGATTTTTGAAATCACTGCATAGAAAATACCATGACTACATGATAGAAAATATGTTGTTAGATCAGAGATAAGTTTGGAAATCATTTTAGTTTATATTTAGAAAATGTAAAACAAAGAACATAACAAAATAATGTGAGGCCTAAAAAGTCATGTCTTTTTATGACCGCCTCTATAAGAAATTCGCTTTAGTTTGCAATATAAATCTCAAGTACTTATCCTTTTACTTACTATCATTTAGAGGGGTTTTCACAAGACATTTTCCTAGTGGACAAAGAATAATACAATCATAAAGTTCTTATCCAAAATACATATGACTTAAATCTATCTTGTTCTACCATAAGAGACTCTTCATTATAAACCTAACCTAATAGATAAGAGTTGTCTTGTAGATAAGAAGACATTATAGATTCTTGTCTTCATTCTTCATTTCATTTATCTTTAATATCTTATTTTAAAACAATGTAGTTTTTGTGACACCTATTGATATGTAGCTTTTCATTTTTCTAATTAAATATGATAAACATTTTCAATGAGGTTCAAATGATGATGAGGAGTCTTATGAAGTTCCAATGGAAGTCGAGGAATGTTCCTTAGAGTTTTTAGATCGAAATGATATTGCATTTGATGTTATAAATAATGTTGTATTGAATTTCGAGCAACGTTTGAATGATGATTTGAATGACTTAGAGACAAGCAGTAGTGAGAATGAATGTGATATTGTATTCGAAGAGTCCACTGACGACGATGATGAATAAATTCTTATTATGCAGTTTTTAGTGCTTAACCTTTTGCGTTTGGTCGAAATCCATTAGTGCTTAACCGTTTGCGTTAGAGGAACATAATCATATAACAAGCTCTTTAGGGATGCGTAAAGATGAAGACATCCTGAAAATAATAGGCTTGGTACCTCTACACAGATTGTGGATACAAGCTTCTTACCTTCAAATTCCTTGAGCTAGACATACCTCTTGTTCCTTCCAACTTTGTCAATACACAGTAGCCTATCATCATTAACTTTAAATGACAACCCTAAGTTTGCCTTAAGTTTTATAGGTTGTTCCAATCTTAGATCCCAAGAAATGGCAAAATCAATGAGGTTTATCTGAACATCATAGGCTAGCTAATTAGCTCGAATTCCTGTTGATTTTGATCTTACACAATTGCCTTTTCATAAGCTAGCTAATTAGCTAGAATTCACTGAGTGAATAGGAGGTGGGCAACAGACGGCTACCATGTCAATATATAGATATGGCCATTTTTTGATGAGTTAGATGTTGCGACGATAAACTATTGGTTTTTGTTTTGTTGTCCTTGCATGACAGCATTGTGGACCTGGAATTTGCCATGAAATGTGGATGAGATATTAGCTAGTGCTGCCTTTTCTTGAGACCATATGCCTTTTCCACTTCTGCAACCATCTAAATATGACAGTTGCAGTTTCTTCTACAACTATCTGAATATGACAGTTACAGTTTCCAAATAATAAAGTTTCAAACTTGTGCTACTTTAGACATACTTTTATCATAAGAAACTATGATGTTGTATGCAAGTTTGTTCATTAACAGAGCTCACTCAGTTGCAACTCAATCTATAAAAGAAAAAAAATCATAGAAAACTAATGATACAGGAAGACACCAATAATTACAATACTTAGAAGCAATTAAATCATGGTTAAGCTGTCATGGATGTCTCAATTCCAACCTTTCCTGCGTGTATATTGACTTTTGGCTCTTTAATTGCTGTGAATTTGCATATGAAGGAGGGGATAATTGAACTTGCATTCTCCGCTTGCTTGGAGGAGTTGAAAGCGGGATAGGAATACAATACACATTCTCTACTTGCTTTTGGGTTTGATTTGTGAACAATTTGTTAATATGGGTGTTTCCTTTTGGGTTTGATTTATGAACAATTTGTTAATATGGGTCCTGTAAACTCATAGTGTAGATTTATGAACAAATTGTTATCAAAATACTTGAAATTTACATTTGCCTCATTACAGAATACTTGAAAATGCAATTTGTTATCAAAAGACTTGGAGATGCAATTTACATTTTCATATCAAAATCGATTTATGAAATTTACATCTGTAAATTTAAATCTGCACATTCTCTGCTTTTTTGTTATCAAATGGATAAGTTACAGAAAGTTTGTTTATTCACGTTTCTTCCCTGATAACCAAATTCGCATGCATGCATGCACACATTTACAACAATATAGCATTCTTTAAATATAGTTGATGAATATTACTTTGAAATCTAATGTCGATGTAAATGCAGGTGATTCACATGGGACCTGGTCTACCCAAGAAGAATAAGAAGGCTGCACCAAGCAGCTTAGTACCGACACAACTGCAATTGTGATACTGTCAACTTCTTAGAAGTATAGCTAATGAGCCATTTGCCCTTATACAACCAAAAAATCACACACCTGCACGTTGGACAATTGGACATTTTTCAAACAATTGTGTTATCTAGGAGCTTGGCATTAGGGAAGCACCACAAGCTTCAAACAACACACTTGATGATCTTTCTAGTACTTCTAGTGATATCTCGACATATCCCAACAAATATAAAACACCTACGCCCACTCCTACTGTCAATACTCAAGCAGAGGATCTTAGCACTAAAGAAGCAGTGAATGGATAGACCTTCCAAACTGTGGAGTGAAGATGATAAAAAAGGAGTAAAAGTAAAGGCTCCACAGGTTCATCCTCTTAATGTTAATCATAACATGAAATGTGTGTGGAATAAACAACCCCTCTAAGCTTTTGGCTTTAAGGGACTTTGTTTTTCATGAAAATCCTCTATTGATTGCTCCTTTTGAAACCAAAATTAAGTTAAAAAACCTATGCAAGCTAGATTTCCTTGGTCCCCAATGGAATCTACTTTCTAATCACCAGTATCATGCTTTTAGTAGAATCATCCTTTTTTATAAAAAGGATGAACTCAAGGTAGAATTGTTGGATTCAAATGAGCAAGTTATGCATCTCCATCCCACTTTTTTGCAAGAGAATGTTGGTATAAACATCTCCTTTATCTATGCAAGTAACTACTCATTTCAGAGAAGAAGTCTTTGGAGCAATCTTAGAACATTCAGCAACTTTATTGCTACACCTTGGTTGATTTGTTGTGATTTTAAATCCACCCTCTTCCCTTCAAAAGCCTAAGGCCATTATAATCTCAAGAACCATTCAAATGATCTCAAAGATTGTGCTTATGATATAAGTAATTAATTTCAAATTGATCGGTAATAGCTTTACTTGGTCAAACAAACAGACCTCTTCTTGACATATAAGGAAAAAAACTTGATCGTGGAGTGGTAAATGATACTTGGTTGAATGTATTTCCAAGTAGTTTTTCCAATTTCAAAGATCCATTATTTTTGGATCATTCTACCATTATAGTCAATAGCTTGTTTCAAAAAATTCTTCGTCGTTTTCCCTTCAAATTTAGCAATTATCTTGGGCATGATCTGGGCTTTCCCGAGGCTTACAGGAAGGGCTTTGAATTCCATTGTGTTGGCTCTAAATACTTTTGTTGTGTCTAAAAGTTGAAATGTATCAAGCATGAGCTTAAACTATTTAAGTCTGTACAAGGATCCATTATATTTACTATCCACTCGAGAATGTCAGATCTAGAAGTTATTCATTCAACGCTTGCCTTAAACCCTACTAATCAAAACCTTAAGGATAAGGAAAAGCTTGCAGTTGTCAACCTACGAGTAACCACCATTCTTTGCTTCAACAAAGAGAAAAAGTAAACTGGCCTAAAGATGGTGATCAATGTACTAATTTTTTATTTAAATCTATCTTAGAAAGGAGAAATTTCAACAAAATCCACTTTATCAAATCCACAACAGGTTCACTATTCTTGAATTATCAAAACATTCAAGTAGAAGCTACAAGTTACTTTACTTTTTTTCTTTGATCACCTAGCCATTCAACTGTCTCCCTCTCTGAGTTTCGTTCACTCAATTTGGATCAAGTTTCTCCTCTTGATTGAGATCTTCTAATTCAGCTTGTTGAAGACAATGAAATTGAAAGAGTAGTCTTTGGTACGGATGGTTCGAAGACACCTGGGCCTAATGGATTTAGTGGCCTCTTCTTCCAAAATTCATGGCATATCATAGGTGATTTTGTGAAGCAGGTAGTTTGAGAATTCTTCATGAACGGGATACTTCTTAAAGAAATCAATAAAATATTTCTCTGCTTGATCACTAAAGGTCTCAACCCTTCAACATTTGTAGATTTTTGACTTATAGTATGCATTAATTTTCTATATAAGGTCATTTCTAAAATACTAGCTACAAGATTGAAAAGTTTTTTTTCCTTTGATTAGTGAGAACCAAAGGGCTTACATGAAGGATCACAATATTGGCGATAATATTCTTATTGTCCAAGAGATTCTCAAAGGTTACTCTAGATCCAATTATGCTCCCAACTGCACAATGAAAATTAATTTTCCAAAGTCTTTGATAACATTAGTTGGAAATTCATATGGATCATGCTACAAGCCTCCAGTTTTCCAAGTATCTTCATCAATTGGTTAAAGTAATGTATTACCTTTACTTCCTTAGCCATGCTCATAAAGAGTAGTCCTACAAATTTTTTTAAGGCAGGGGTCTTCGACAGGGGGATCCTCTACCCCTTTATATCTTCTTTCTATGTATGGAAATTCTTACCTCCATCATCAAACAGGAAGTACAACTTAAACTGAACTTTAGATATCACTCCAAATGTACGAAGATTGTTTTACTTAACCTTAGGTTCACCGACGATCTCCCTTTTTTTTATAGAGATAAGATGAGTTCTATCAACACTCTCATGAAGGCATTGGACTTTTTAAAAGATATTTTGGGTTGCACCTCAATCTTAGTAAGAGTTGATTTTTTTTTCCCAAATTTACCTTAGATTTCTAACCTTTTATTGCATAAGCTATTGGTACGAACTCCATCAACCCTCCAATTATGTATCTGGGACTTCCAGTGACTACCAAACATCTTAATTATCAGGAAAGCTTACCCCTTATTGAATGTATTCAGAGAAGAATCACATCATAGGTAAATAAAAAGCTATCCTATGCTAGTAAACTATAACTCATTCAATTTGTGTTAAATTCTTTGCATATATATTGGAGTTCCCATATTTTTCTTTCTTAAAGTATTGTTAAGAATATCAAAAGATTGCTCGATAATTTCTTGTGGTCCCATCCAAATGGTTCTTAAGGTGTAGGAAAGGTTAGATAGACTAATATATGCCTTCTTAAGAAGGAAGGAGGCCTGAACATCTCATCCATCAAAGTCATAAATCTGGTATTGATTCTCAAGCAACTATGGTGGATTTTGCTTTATAAACATTCATTGTGGATAAGATGGATACATTTTTTTTTTCAAGGTAAAATCATCTGGAAACTATACAAAAGCTCCTCCCATTCTCATTTCCTCGACTGTTTGATTGCATTGAGAGATATGGTTAAAGACGATATCACAAGTAATCTAGGAAATGATCCAAATTTTATTGTCATACTCTACCACAAAGGTTATCCGATCCACTCCCTTAGCAATAAAATTAGCAAGGAGCTTTTAGAAAGAAGATGTCCCAAAGTAGATTGGAAAAAAAATTGTTTGGAATAAAGCACTCAATCCTCAGCTATCCTTCAGCCTTTGCCTTTCTATCCAAAACAAGCTAAATACTTCAGATAGACTCATTTACACTCAAATCAACATAAATTGTCCTATGTGTTGACTTCATGCAGAAACTCGTGATCACCTCAGTTGCCTATTCAACATCAACATATGGCAAAGGATTATGAGACTATATCGATGGAATCCCCAGGTTACACCATATCGGACATCATACATAATTTATTAGTTGGGACAGTTTGTTCACAACATCTTTATCATATCTTCATCCTTGTTTTGGGGACTTATGTGTATACACTATGGCAAAAATGTAATCAAAGGAGATTTGCAAACCAATGTTCAATAAAAGAATCCATTCAATTAGATATAATCTGACATGTTTGTGAACTACTGATCATCAAGAATCTCCATCAATAATGCATAATTGATATATTAATGTCTTTCAACATCTGAACACTTATGCGCTTGCTCCTTTTCTTACTGATTTATATGTTGTCATTTTTCCTTATACCTTGGTGTAAAGAGTGTAAAGGGTATACCCCTTAATCTTTTGTCTTTCCTATATTCTTTCCATTGTTTATCTATTAATCCCATTTTCCTTTTAAAAAAACTATTCATACCATTATAACACAATTAATTTGTTGAAAGTCCTTAAAATAATTTATAATTTAACATGTGTCAAAATTTTAATATTTTATCTTTAAATTGAGGAAGACTATAAAATTTTAAGCATAATTAGTATTTCTCATAAGATTATTTCATTGAATAAGCAAGGAAGCTGTATAACAAATCATAAAAGATAAAATTAATAGCATAAATAAATTTTTCTATAGAGTATTTTTTGCAAATTAAACAATTCATTAATTTGAAAACAATACTATATAAAAGAGGTAAACCATACAAAGAGCAATAAAACATGCCAAAAAACCCACCATTTTAGCCAGTCTGGACTAGAATACATAATGCCTTAAATGAACACTAATTAGGTAAAACACATAGAACCATTTTGCTAGCCTTTAACTTGATAACATCCCTACTTCCTTAGTCAAGTTATGAACATATGTCCTTTCCACTTATATTTTACATGTCACTTGTATTAGTTTACTTGTCATCATCTTGCTCTTCAATCTTATTTTCTATAATAACTTTTTTCTTTTGTTTCTTTGCAAGTTATGGTCCAGTTCAGATACTTCGATATTATAAACATTGTATGTTCTTGTTATAGTTCTTCCTATCTTCTCCTTCCTCTTCAATCTTTCTTTGTGTTTACTTCTTTCTCCTCTTTGTGTAGGTTAATTCTATGGGAGATGCTTCAACGGACATTGCTTGAGTTCACTCTTATTCACTATGATGGAGCTGACTCTCCTTGTTTTCTCTACACTTAGGCCTCGTTCAACCTAACAATATCATATATGTGTTCTCCTTTCACACTTGCTAATGTGAACTGCATTAGTAACTTTTGCGATAACTTGACTGATATAAGCTCCATGCATACCCTTATGAACTTAGTTATTTGTTTGTTCCTCTCATTTAATTTAGTTTCCAAGCCACCATGAATTCCTTATTGCAATATTCTATGATTTGCTTTGCTATTAATTGTAAGAGGATATATTGGATGATGCTCTGTTGTATATCCTCCTCCTTTATTTCTAGGCCCTAGAAATGGTTGGAAACATGTTTTGTTACTCTCCTTCTATAACCCGTTACATACAAAATCCCAAATATGTGATGTATACTAGAGTGTTGCCTCTTGTGATCCTCCCTCTTGCTTATAACCAATTAATGAATTCTAAGTATATAAGATTGGAATTTTGTAGTTGATATGAAGCCTATATTTTTCCTCATTTATTTAAGGAAAAGTATTTTTTAAAAATAGGTACGCATTAGACTCCTAAGATTGCTTGCACAATACACAGTATCTTGGGAAAATGTTGTAACTTAACCTATCTATAGTTAGCAATCTTTGCAAGAATACTAAACAGATTGTGAAGGAGACCTTAGGAATAAAGATTTTTTTTCCATATCACTATACTCCATCACATAATAACTATTATAGTCCTTTGTATCTACCAGTATGATTTTTTGTTGAACTCCCCATTTGGATTCCCTAGTTAGATATATGTGTCCTTTCTCCCAGTATAAGGATAATAACTTAGTAGTACTTATACTAAACCTGAAGGGACATTGATCCATTGATTTTTTAAACCCATTTATTCACTTTTACATTCCTTAGAATATCTTGTAGATGGTTTAATAATGAGGACTCTATTAAAGAGCCAATATTGCTCCAATTATTATAAAACATTGATGACTTTTCTCCACTTCTTATCACTAGACATAATTTTTCAAAGTTCTCATCTTTTGAAGCTAAAACATAAAGTAAGAATGTGAGGGCCATAGTGTGATCTCCTATATGGTTTTTCCTATCAAGAAATAAATATGGATCCACCTAATCTTTAATGATTCTTTATTTTTAACTAATCTCTATAATCTTTTCTCTATCAGTATTTTGTTACTCAAATTGGTTTAGTTACCTCACTCGATTTTACCTTAGCATGATAAGTCCTATTATTTCTTCCCTTTTAAAGGAAATTCCTAATCAATCTCTCTAAGTACTTAATTAAATTTTTGGAAAAATATGATTCCTAACAATTGTGTAGGGACTTCAGTACTAACTTTGTCAACTACGTTTTCCCTTTATAGGATAGATCCTTGTTGCACCAAACTCCTGGTCTTCTTTGCAGTTTCTCTACTAAGTGAAGATTCTATAAAATAAGTCTCCTTAAAGCCAAGGGAATACTAAGGTACATTATAGGTAACTTATGAGCTTTGTTGCATATTAAGTATGACAGTTTATCTTTTAATGCTCGAGCACTTATCGATAGTAGTATTTGACTCTTCCCATGATTGATATCTAGCCTTAAAAGCTCCTTAAATTTGTGAAAGAAGTTCATTAGGACCTTTAAAAAATCTTATGAACCCTTGAAAACAATATCAAGTTATTTCCAACCGATAGATTAACTAGTTGTGGTCTCTAACTTTATAGCTTTGAGCTTGACTACATACTTTTATCTTCAAATCCTTGAATTTTCTTCTCTAAACCTCTATTAATTGCTTATTTAAATCCTTTAATTTTAGTGAGGTAGTTGTTAAATCGAAAAGGATTTTCCTCTATACTTCTTCTTAAAGATGGTGAATTTCAATTGGAGTATGATCTAAGGTCATGTAGTTGGAGAATATGGCCTTAATTTAGGGAAATCTACATTGTTAAGCTTGATTTACCAAATCTCTATCCAAATTTTTTGTTATCAATCATTTTTTAGTTTGATTATTAATCTAAGTGAAGAAGTTTCCTTTAAAGCTCAAATTTATGGTACCAAAGTTACCAGTGCACTTCTTGAATGCTCACTTTGGCTTCTTGTGTTGTTCTTATCCTATTAAAATTTTGAGGTAAATAAGGTAGTGTTAAAGTCCCCTAAAAGTATCTTTGGTTATATCATTTTAAGAGTCATATATAGCTTTGACAATGCTATTTGAGCCAATATAACTTATTACTATGATTTAACCATTATAGTGGTGATTATAGTTGGAGATTAAAGACTAGCCTTACTTTGAAAACCTAATTTTGTTTTTATAAAATCTAGCTTCATGATAGTTTTTAATAGGTCAAAGATAGAAAATTGTCTAGTGTTCAAAAAAATCATAAAGTACCTATTACTTTTTGGGCCAATCAAGACCTTCTACATTTCATATAACAATTAACATTATTTTGGGCTATTTCTACTTACCAAGGCCTTTAGTTTTGCTTTCCTTCTTAATCTCCTTCGTGAGGTTCGAATGATTTTTATTTCATTATCTGAGGTGCTTCTAGTTTCTACCTTTGAATTGTTGCGCATGTTCCCACCTATTTACTCCTCACTATATCTTTTCTTTATGGGACTATAGTGACACGATCCGCCTTTTTGGGCCGTGTTGGCACTAGGGAATGGGTAGGCTTAATGCCACCAAAACCTGTAGTAAGCCCAACTTTTCTATCTTCTACTAAAAAAAATTCGGCATGACCCATTCATTTATCTGATAATCCTTTACCTGCTTAATAGGTTGTAAGAAGCAAGGATTCAAATCTACAATTCTCACATACAACATCTACTTATCATCAACCA
>JANIPN010000007.1:20977309-21006163 GCA_027478595.1 Erythroxylum anguifugum
TAAAGCTCCCACAACACATACATAACATATGATAAATCATTTGAAATCCTCCATAACACTCAAGGGAGCTAATAGAGACAACCAATCCATACCAAATCCAGAAATTGTCTCCAAAATACAACAAACATCATTCTACTCATTAGACAAGGCCATGTTCAAAGCCATACTACATCACCTTTTTATTAAACATTTGCAAAACACAAGAAAACTCACATGTCTTTCATTTCATCAAATGCTCATAGATTCATTCATACTTTTCATTCATTGTAAGGAATCACACCATATTTCCTCATTAAATTTCATTTAATAATTTCTAATTTCCAAGAAAAGTTTGGGGTCCAACAGTCGCTGCTTCCTTTGATGACATGTTGTTGCTTCAACTAGACCATACTGCCACTGCCATCTCTTGGGAAGGGAAGGGACGAGTCACAACTACTCCTTCCTCTGATGGTATTGACAGTTGTAGGTTGTACAATGTTTTAATAGGCATTTTAGTATGTTTTAACGGTTAATTAATTCATTCATGTATGGTTAGGTTTTGCATTGTGTTTATTGGTTACATATTTGTTTTTTGAGTCTTATGTGGGCTAGAGCATGCTATTGAGCTCTAATTTTTTATTTGAGGTGCCTTGATGTATTTGTTAGTTTTGAGAGAAGATATTAAAAAACGAAGGAGATTTCGAGGAAGTTCGAAAGAACAAACAGGAGGGCTACGATCGTGATAGAATCTTTGTGGGTGTTCCATAATCGTGGCCTGGTCTACCATGATCATGACATATAGCATTTTAACAAGCTATGATCGTGGCCTGCATGACAACATATGCAGACCGATTTCTAAAAGTCAACTTTTCTAGGACATTTCGAACTTTTCGAGCTCGGGTAAAACCTAAGTTTGACCCTAAATAGAAAATACTAAGAAAAGAAAAGAGGAGAACCTAATTTTTGTATGTCGCTATTTGCTACATTGGGAAAGATCCAAGGAAGGAGAAAATGGGGAGAAAGGAAGAGGGAAGAAGAATGGTTGTTGTTGCTACTATCGATCCATCCCAACCCTTCCAAGTGACATTTCATTTCATCTTTGCTATTCCTTCCTTGAATGTATGAGAGGGATTTGATAGTGATGGATTTGGGTTTGATGATGATGTTTTAAACTTTTTAGGGATTTATTCTTAAACCAATGTTAATGTGATCTCTTTTGATGTTAATACATTGGGTATTGTGATTATTTGTTGTATTTGCATGCTTTGGTTACAAATCAAGGGAGTGAACCAATAACAAAATGATTATATTGGGTAATGAAAGTTAAACAATCTAATAGATCACGCAAATAATCAAATTGGTAATTTATATGAAGAGAGATATCATGTGAGGACTTGATAATTTGTTAGAGAGCTTAAGATCTAATTGGATGTATGGGCTTTTTGTTAGTTGAGAGATTGCAAAATCCATAATTCAATTAGGGTTATGATTTAGGGTTTAATGATTATTACTCGAGAGAGAGTAATCTACCTTTTGAAATTCTAAAACCACCGTATTAACTCAAAAGTAATCATATTAGCATTTGAAGATAAATCTCCCCTCACATAATTGGCTAATCTTCCTTGTTTGATTTTTGATTGTTCATTGTCAGTGCTCAATTTTGACTTCTTTGATTTAATTTTACAATTTCATTTCAATCAATCCAATTCGCTTCTTTACTTTTCTGTTTAGTTTTCCTTTTCATTTTAGTTATCCTTTAGGCCTTAGACAACTTAGAATTCAATTAGTTCACAAACTCCTTGAGGGATTGACACCTTATATACTACACTGACAACCCGTGCACTTACGGTATTTTGAGGGATAAGAAATTGTAAAACTTGCCCACTCATTCAGGTACCATGGTTCCCTCTGTCGTCACTGACTGGGAAGGAACCTTCCCTGCTTCCTCTACCATTAACGCCTGGAAAGGAAGCTTCCTTACTCTATTTGCTGCCACTACTTCCTTTGATAGCATTTGTTTTTTTTTCAGTTGCTAAGATCGAAGGAGGCAATGGGAGAAAATGTTATGCATTTAGTTTTCTTTTCAATTTTAAACTATAGATTGGCCTTTCTTTAGACCAATTTAAATGGGCTCATAAGGTCCACCTAATGGCTAGTAAATATGGTCCAAATGGGAAAATCTTTAGCTTAATGTAAAAGAAATATGTCTTACATATCTCTATGGACCTAAAAACAAAACATAAATAGACCAAGCGTTGTATGTTTAGGCTATCTTAGGAAAACAAAAACATTATAGGCCAAAATTTTAGGCTATAAGTTTGGACTTATAGGAACCCATTATCCTATATATCTATATATATTACATATTAGATAATATGGTAAATGATATTATGAATTTAATGATACTCAGAAATATGTTTCTAAGTGATTTATAACATTAAAATTAATGTTCAATATTAATTAGAAATAAGTTTATAATTAACTTTAAATTTGTAAGTTCATAAGTTGAATAATAATTAAAAATGAGTTTCAAATTAAACATTATATATAATAATTTTAAATAAATTTCTAATTAAAAATAAAATTAAATAACTTGACATTATTAGTGTAATGAGAATTAAAAATAAGTTTCTAATTTAAAATTTAAATAGATTAGTTCCATAATAGTTAGAAATATGTTTCTAATTAAAATGAAATAACTATGATTTAAATATGATTTGTTCATACTGCATTGAAATTGTGATTTTAAGAAAATTATAACGATCATAGTTTCATTTTGAACATGAGTTCATTTATTCATTTGATGATTTCTGGTAATATGATCAGCTTCTAATTCCTAAAAATGTGTTATTCAAGAAAATATAGATAATGCAAAGGACAACCAAATTTAAATGAATTGCAACACAAATAAGACGACTCATTATTATGTTAGTGCAATTACTCCAAATGCAATATCTTCTCGGAGACAATACGATACATTATGTTTTTACAGTTAATCACTTAATGTAAGAGCTACTAGGAAGTGAACTATTAAGTATGCTTTGGAACTTAGATTGTCCTAACATGAAATCATATAAATGGTGGGTGATAAACTTTATGAGAGAAGCTCCAAAAAATAATTGATTTGGACTATATCTGACAAATCTTCCACTCCAAAATAATTATAATAATAGCATATCAAGTTTCTATAATGTTATCACATGAATTCACTGACTCTATTCCATAAAAGAGTTTGTTATTATGTATTGAACAAAGTTGCTGTAATGACCCCCCATAAATTTTTTTGCAATTAATTTCCACTTTAGCTATTGTATCAAAGAATATTGTTGTTAAACTCAACAAAGGTGAGAAATTAAATGGCAACAATTATGAGATTTGGAAGATGAAAATCCAATATTTACTAGAAGAGTAAGAGGCTCTTGAAGCATTAAACAAAACCATTGATGTTCCTGAGGAAGGACAAATAACCTAATATAAAAGGACTATGATGCTTATGAAACTTGGAAGAAAAAGAAGTCATTGGCTCACGTTACATTACCAAGGAATATGGATAATGATATCATACAAGACTTCTGAAACTATGACACTACTAAGGGTATGTGGTTAAGTTTAGCTGCACATTTTAGAGGCACCTCAGTCACCAAAGCAAGGTCACTCGCTATTAAGTTTAATGCATATAAGAAATGGCTACATCACACAATGGAAAAGAATTTGAGTTTTATGTTAAATATGATAAGTGAGTTTCTTAACATTGGTTATGAATTTTTAGATGAGCAACAAGTACAAGCTATGATCTAGTCATTACCTCAGTGTTGGGAGCATATGTAGATACATATAACTCATAATGAGAGTATTAAGACAATTGAAGATGTTGTAAGGCATCTAATACTGGAAGAAGAATGTTTTGAAGCCTCAAAGATGTCCTCAAAGGTATATACAGTTAGTTCTAGCTTACATGAAGCTGTGAACCAGAAGCATATGCACCATGGTGGATCAAAATAGAAAAAAGGGTAAAAAAAAACATGCGCACAATATTTGGGAATCAAAGAAGGCAAAATAGAACTAGGATGGAAAAGGAAACTTCCTTTTAAGAAGTTTAACATAAAAAAAATGCCAACTGCTTTAATTGTGGCAATAAGGGTAACTTTGTTCATGATTGCAACAAGCCCAAAAAGGTACAATCTTATTATATAGACATTTGTTATATGAATATCTCATTTTCTATTTTAATAACTAAATCAAATCGTTTGTAGATTATAGATTCGAGGGCAACCAACAATTTAGCAAAGGACAGAGATTCCTTTATAAAATTTTAAAAAATCCTACGTAGAACATGATAGATTAATAATATAAGTTATGTAGGAAACAATTCAAGGGTTGTTGTGTAAGGAATTTATGTAGGAACATGAAAATTTATGTAGGAAACAATTCAAGGGTTGTTGTACAAGGAATTGGAACCTATAAATTAGAGATGCATAATGGTCGATCATTGGTCCTACATAAAGTATTGTATGGTCTAAAGTTTTTATCAAATTTGATATTTGTGTTGGTTTTAATAAGTCTTAGTTTTATTGTAAATTTCCATAGTGGTGGTATGAATTTATATCTTAGACATGGTTTTATATTAGATGGTTTTTATTGTTTTTTATTTTTATTCAATTAATAATATAAGTTAGTCTTTGTTTACATCATTTAGTAATTCCAATAATGATGAAATTTTGTAGCATTCTAGATTATCAAAATTGAATAAGCCGATTACGTAAAGATTGCCTTTTAAGTAATTTACATCAAGTGGATGTACCTATTTTTGAACATTGTCTAACAGGTAAAATGTGGAAAGGGAACACGAACTTCCTATCCATTACAATTGATTCATTCAGACATCTGTGCTATAATGAATGTAAGGGCACAATATGGGGCTATGTTTTTCATCAGTTTTATAAATGACTATACTCGATATAGTCATGTCTATTTGATTTATCACAAATTAGAAGCGTTTATTTGTTTAATAAAATAAATGAATTTAGTAAAAAATCAATTAGAAAAGAAAATAAACGTATTAAGAATTGATCAAGGACAAGAATACTTGTTTGATAAGTTCAAGATGATGTTTGATAAAAAAGGAATAGAAAGATAGTTAACTATTCCACAAACCCCATAATAAAATGGTATAGAAAAAAAAAGAGCTACTAAAGATGGTTACCCTCATAAGGGAGCTAGCAAATCTACCTATCACCTATTAGGGGATGCATTGCTTGCAACCATTTATGTACTTAAACGAGTACCCACAAAATCAATTACGAACACTCTGTATGAGTTATGGATAGGAAGAAAACTCATTATGGAACATCTAAGATCATAAGGATATGCAATCTATGTTCATTATCTCTCTCATAAACATGGGAAACTACGCTAAGAGGAAAGACAAGTATTTTTAATAGAAACTTTAAATACTAAAAAAAATATGAGTTTATAGGTGAACAAGGTAATGAAGGAGTAACCAAATTTGAATCACGTGATGTCACATTCTTAGAGAATGATTTTCTAAAGTAAGGTGAAATACAAAAAGATATTTTTATATATTAGAATGATTCCATTGATGAGAATCATAAAGAGGGACTTTATCTAAATGAGAGTAATATAAAACTTAAAGAAGTAAATCAAAGACGGTTAAGATTACAATCCATTGAAAGTTTATCTATTGTATCTGATGTGAGTGGGAGAAATGAAGACGTTAATGAATTTATTTATCATGAACCATATTTACACCAAAGTATTCTTTGTATAATTTCCAATGTAGCTTTTAAAATGGAAGGGAAAATTCATATGATTATCCTACAAGAAGACGATGATCCAAGAAATGTATATGAGGCTCTTAATGGTCCTGCTCAAGAAGAATAGATGAAAGCAATGAAAGAAGAAATGAATTACTTAAGCTTAAATCAAGTGTGGGATATCATTGATCTCCCTAATGGGTGAAAAACTATTGGGACCAAATGGATTCTCAAAATAAAATGAAATTTTTATGGTAGTATCGAAAGATATAAAGCATGCCTTGTGGCAAAAATATGTATATAATATAAAGAAATCGATTATGACAAAACCTTTCAATTCGTCTAGTTTTAACTATAGTAGCTAGTTTGGATATTATATTACATCAAATGGATATAAAGACTGATCTTATAAATGGATAATTAGAAGAAGAAATCCATATGGAGCAATTAATAGGTTTTATAGAGCAGACCAAGAACATGAAGTTTGTCCGTTATTGAAATCAATTATGATCTAAAATAGTCATAAAGACAAAGATGTATAATTTTTCATAATGTAATCATGTTATTTGATGAAGACCACTATATATAACTTAAGGGATCCAAAGATAAATTTGTGATTTTATCTTCATATATGGAGGACATTTTGATTACTTGTAATGACTGTGAGTTTGTCAAGCAAATTAAAGAATGGTTGAGTTTTGAATTTGAGATGAAAGATATGGGTAAAACTGCATCCATTATTAGAGTTAAGATTTCAAGAGATTGTTCAAACAGATTATTGTCACTTTCTCAAGAGACTTATATTTAAAAGGTTTTAGAACAATTCCTTTTTCAAAATTGTAAATTAATAGATAATCTTATTACTAAAGTTGATGTTTTTACTAAGAATTTTTACCCATTTACACCATAAGAAAGGGAAAAATGATTAAAATTTCCTATCTTAGTGTAATTGAAATTCTCATGTATGTCATGATGTCTAAGGCTAGATATTTGTTACGTTATTGAGATGGTGAGAAGATATCAATCAAATATGGGTAAACATATTGGAAAGCAATAAAGAGAATATTGAGGTATTTAAAATGTATTGTTGATTATGCAATGTGTTATCAAGGAAATGACCTATGTATACAAAGGAATGTAGATGCAAATTGGGGAGGATATCTAGGCGAGAGAGAATCTACCTCTATATTTATTTTCTTACTTAACAATAGTGATATATCATAAAAAAATTAGGAAGCATCATATATTGCTTTATCTACAATGAAAGCTGAATTCATAGTATTTTCAGTAGTAGTACAAGAAGTTGTGTGGCTTACACATTTTTTGATTTATTTAGGGGTCATTTAAAGTGAGAATGATCTAGTAACAATTAATTGTAATAGTCAAGTAGCAATTGCTTATACAAAAGACCTCACATTTCATTTTAAAATCGAGCACACAGATACTAAATACATTTATGTGAAAGATATAGTTGCACATGGAGAAGTAAGCATAAGGTATATATCTACACAAATATGATGGTTGAGCCAATGAGTTGAAATTGTTTATTAATTAGCTACAAAAATCAATCCATCCACATTCTAATATTCAAGTAAGAAGTAAAAATTGAGTCACAGAGGAATTGTTTCAACATAGTTTTGTCCAAATATCACCTAGGGAAAGGAGGGCTTTTTTTTCCAAAAAGTATCCCACTAGAGATGATGACTAGGATTTTGCATTAGCTTAAAGGATTTCTATAAGAGGAGTTATGATTCCATCCACCTTAGAATTATGGAAATATCAGTTTCCACTAACTTGCGTTACGATTTGGTTAGATTAGAAAAGGCATTTCTTAGCTAATTGAGTAAGATTAGGGAACTCTTCCTTATTATGATTTAGAGTTACGGAGGAGAATTTACTGAATGTAACTCACTTAACATATGCCAAACATATATATCATAATTGGCATGGGAATTGGAAGGAAAAGGACCTCAAAAAGCAGTTTTGGGATTATTCATAGTCCATATATATCAAATATTTCAACAACCAACTAAAGAGACTTGGAAAAATAAAGCTTGAATGTGTTTCAGCCTTGCTTGAATATCTTAAAGATAGGTGAGCAAGATTTTACTAAACCTTTAAATCCCAATGTCTGGCAGTTAAAAATAATATGAGTGAAACTTTCAACAAGTGGATCTTATCACGTAAAGATAGTCTAGTAATTAGTATGCTTGAAATAATTAGAATATGATGGGTGCTAAGTGCTAAATTGATTATTTATTTATTTTCTAATGCTTATTGATTAATTTTTATTTTGCGTTTGAGACACTTATTTTGGTTTAGATGCAAGTTGGAGGAAAAAGAACCTAAATGAGCTAAATTCATAGTTTGGCTAGTTTTACTATTATTCAATCTTGTTTACCTTTATGGATCAAAATGGGATGAGTTACAGTGAAATTGGGATAGAGAATGGAAGATTTTAAGTTATTTTATAGGAACATACCTGTGTAAAGAAGTACACACCCATATAACTGACTTATACAATTATATGAGGGACCATAAAAGTCATTGTAAATATGTACGACCTTAAAGATGTTGTTTCACCCATGTGGAAACATACACACCCATATAAGTTACTTACAAAATAGTGTATAGTGCCCATGTAACTCTTAAAAAATGTGTGTCTTTACTTTACGAAGAATTAAAATAAGGTCAAGGGACATAGTCACTTATACGATCATGTGGCTAACCATGTCCACATTATGATACCTAATTATGAAGTAAAAAAGGCAATTATAAGGCTAGTTAAAGGGGATATATAGGAGGGACATTTTGAGGAACCTAATTTTCTCATTAAGTGTGTGCTTTGAAGAATTATAAGTGTTTGATTCCCTTACTTCCAGTTAAAAAGGGTTATTGGGGCCTAATAACATGTTTGTGCATTGATCTATTCCAATAATGTTATTCCTATCTCTCTTTTGAAATTGATTGTGTTATTTTGTATGTAAAGTTCTATGATTTATATATGAACAATTTAGATAAGGCTTGATAGATCATTCATGTAAATATTTATGAGCAGAATTTTGATTACAATGCAAATTTATTGTTAATCTAATTCATTTGTAATAGCCGATTTTTTCATACTAAGGGTTAGAGCCTTAGAATTTTGCATATGAGCCATATCATTGAGAGTTCATGAAATGCATTTCATTCACATGCATATCATTAGCATACACATATGAATTATGAATTAGTACACATTGCAAAGATAGTATATGCACTCAATTGACATATTCCGGGGTAAGAAAGGTTTAAAATGATCATGATGTGAGTATGTATTTTTTGTCTTAAATTTTGGTTTGATTGATTACAAGTAGTAAATTTGCAATTTATTGTTACAATTGGAAAATTAATGAATTAAAATGTACATTAAGACTAGGAAAAATGCCAAGTGGCAAGAGAAGTTGACATGGAAAATTTAGGTTGAATAGCCTTATGAAATAATGACACATGGCATTAGCAAAAAGTGGCAAATGGCTTGGCTAAATGAGTAACAAATGGTGGTATAATTGGGTGACAAATGGCACAGGAAACTATGTGTCAAATGGAACAAATATTAAGTAACATTTGGTGGTTGGAGTAGAAGACATGTAACATGCCGCTTTACTTGACAAGTGTTTGGACAAGTGTCTCTATACTTGCCACATACCTACACCACACAATCTCCACACTTGAATGACCATTTTGTCTCTTGTTTTTGTTACATGCTATCTTCCTCTTCCTTCTCACCATCGACTCACACACTAAACCCTCACAACCATGAATTTTTTTTCCAAAATTCAGCTGTTTTCATCTTGTTGCTGAAACCCATTCCTATTTCCTTCTTGTTCTTAGAGTTATGCTTACATGCTTGGTAGACTAGGATAACTTATTACTTGAGGTGAAATTAAAGCTAAAAAAGTAAGTAAAAGAATGTTCTTTATGGCATGTTATAATAGAGAGCTTATGATAATTGGATTAGGATGGAATGTATATGATATTGATGGTGAAGTGTGCCAGAAAAAATGATGCATGAATTGGATACTTTCATGTTTTTTTTAATGTATAAAAAATGTAGGTTATAGGTTGTTTCAAGGATGAATCGGATTGGTATTTAAGGTATAATGAAGGTGAAGTTTCAGGGATGAATTGGATTGGTATTTGAGCTATAAAGAAGGTGCATTTATGTTAAAGAAAGGTGCTAATATAGTGATCTTGAAATGGGAAAGAACTAGGACTACATGTATAATCGAATGAATGATAATTTCTATTTTGATTTTGATGCATGAAAGACCATAAATTGTGAGCTACCAAATGAATGATTTGAATTGGAATGGGATATGGAATTGATGAGGAATGACTATAATTAAGGTATAATTGACGTATAAGTAATGGACTATGATGAAGATGTGTTGAGTTTGGTATGAAGATGTTAAAAGCTAGAAAAAAAATTGAAGGAAAAGGATGGTAAACCTTCGGTTCACTAATCCCACGATCATGGGAGCTACATTAGCTCCTTCCCATCATCGTGGGCAATGCATGGAAGTGAGAAAAGCTCAGTTTTGTGTGATATTTAAACCATATAAGGATAAGTTACTTTACTTAGGTGTAATTAGACATGATTGGGGCTTGAAATGAACCTAGATAGTTGCTTGATTAAATGATTAAGTGTTTGATAAGTTTAGGTTGTTAATTGATATTATAATTTAAGGAGTGGATTGCTTGATATCAATGTATATGAATTTGGTAAGTATGAGTTGTTAATGGTATAAAGATGTTCTTATGAATGCAAATATGATTTAAAGGATATAGGTAATGAATTAGGTATGATTGAACGAGAATTGGGAAATTGTGTGAATATATAATGCTAGGAAAGGATTGATGAATGTATGATTGATGAATTTAAAGTAATCAAACATACTTAAGGCATAACCTAATTGCAAACTAGATAAATACAAACTATAATGAATGAATGATCAAGACTTGTGAATAAGGATACATACCCGAGAGAGTCAATTAAGCATGTAATGAACATAACACATATACAAGAGTATGATTGAGTACTCATTTGATTAAACAAGTTAGTAACGTGTAAATATGTGTGTATTACATGATATGGAAGCACAAATTGAGCGTCCATATCCAGACATTGCTGGATCGTCAAAGCAATAGCTATCTGGAGCGTATACTGTGAGTTAACTTAAATGATTTCTCACTATGTTTGAATTGTTTTTGATTAACTTTCAGATATTTAACTGTTATTGATATGATTATGATATTCTAGACATTGTTGGTTCGAGGAGTTTGATATTTAGGATTGTATTGGAAGTGTTTTCAATTGAATGTGCAATATGAAATGTGTTCTCAACTTTTTGTTGAATGCTGGACTCAGATCCGATGAATATGCACTTTGAATGAAAGTTATTGATAACATATTATGTGAAATGATGCATTCCATCACATGAATATGCATGATCAGATAAAGGAGTTGTGACTGGAGTGACTAGTCTAAAAGGAGCTTAAAGCTAAAAAATGTGTACAAAGAGCCACAAGCTCAGTTATTAATGAGCTTGATATCCACAAAGGGGTACAAGACAATATCTGAAATGATCCCAGTATCTAGAAGGTATACGGGACAATAAATAGGCGCTCGGTCATGACAAACTAAAAATATAAGTTAGTCACATGTGCATTTACATATATAAATTGACATGTATCATATGTTTGATTTGAGATGATTACTGAATTGTTTGAAATATAGATGAAGGTTAAATGAGGATGTGTTGTGCTATGAAATGCTAGCTTATCTAATATACTTGTGAAAGCATGATAATCTGGATGTACTTGATAAAGTATGATGAAATGTGATGTGATATTCAATACTAAATGCTATGAAATACTTGCTGAAATGGGATATGACTTGCCTTTGTGTTTCTAACTTGAGTGAAAACATCAATGATGGTTAACTCACTGAGTTCATAAAACTCACTAAAATTGCAACATTGATTTTTAGGTTCTGAGGAGACCTAGCTTCTAAAGCAATATAATTGAAGTCTAATATTATCTATTTTGGCAACAAGAAATGGGTCAAATGTCTGATCAGCTGATATCTGAGGAGTTTAGATAGAATATGTTTGTTTACTTTTCTCATCTCATTTAGAACATTTTGTATAGAACAGTGGACTCATAGATGTTTTTGTAATGTAAATATATGAAATGTGAAATGTACTGCTATAATGTAAGTTATGTTTGTTAATGAAATGGGAAAAGTTGATCCTTAAAATACTTGTGTTTTCTTTGATGCCATAATAAGTGAATATGATTGCTCTAACATGCCATTCTCATAGGGTATGCTCTCGGATGTCCTCTGGATGTTCGGGCATATACTCTATGGTAGTGGTATGTTACATTTTTTTGTATCAGAGTATGGCTTGGCATCCTTAGGGTCATTTAAGAGCAGTTAGACATGAATATAAATTGAAAGACTCGAATAGTGATCACAGTTATTATTTGTTATAGGTTATCCGCTATAGGAGATCGAGTCACAGAGACAGCTGACCTTGAGTCTATAGGAGCCAATAGAGAGTCTCTGGTACCTCTGTTTGAATAAATGCCTTCGATAATTCCTAGGAAGAGAGAGAAGAAGTATGAGAAGCCTAGAAAACAGGGGATTGTAGACTTGCATGAAAGTACAAACTCTACGGCGGCAGAAGGTTGGTTGGAAAGAATTGAGCGGGTGTTTGATCAAATGGATTGCGAGCCTGATGAAAGATTTGACTATACTACAGTCTCGCTATTACAAGGTTTGGCTTATTAGTGGTGGAAGATTATTCTCGGCAATTCCGCTCGACCTTGTAGACTGACATAGGAAGACTTCTTGAGACTCTTTAAGAAGAACTATATGCCCAAGATCTATCTGGATAGGAAGATGAAGGAGTTTCTAGATCTAAAATAGGGAAGCCTTACTGTAGCTGAGTATGAGGTGAGGTTTAATGAGTTAATGGGATATGCTACTGCTTTGATTATAATTGAGGAAGATAAGTGTAACGATTTGAGGATGGACTGAATATGGAGATCAGAATGAGGTTGACCATCACTAATTTGAGTAATTTTGTTGAACTGAGAATTGCATCGATTCGAAATGATCAATTACTGAAAGGTGGCCAATGAGAGTATAGGCAAGAATGAAGAATGAAGAGGCAGGGTGAGTCCGAAGCTGATTTTGGAGATTTAGTAAATGCCAGAATAGATCGTTCTGATCACATACTAGATTAAGACAGTCAGGATTTAGAGCAAGAGGTGGTTTTGTTCAGGCTGGTAGTGGTAGAGGTTAAGTATTTGGAAGGCAGACACAATAGATGCCTTTGCCTAGTTGTGAGCATTGTGGGAAGAAACGTGGTAAGGAATGTTGGACGATATCGGGAGCTTGTTTTCATTGTGGCTCTTTTGAACATTAGATTAGAAATTGTCCCGCTATTGTGGGAGCATAGTCTAGAGTGAGAGGAGGATCGGTGACTGAGCCTACTGTCCAGCAAAGTAGAGCTAGTGGAGCAGGACAAAGAGGTAGAGGTAGGCAGAACTAGTTTAGCAAGTCCTAGTGTTAGGACTGAGGTGTGGAGTAACCAATCGTAGAACTCCCCAAATGTTGTCGTAGGTGTGTTGCATATCTTTCTATTTGAGGCATTTGCATTATTAGATCTAGGATCTACACATTCATTCATTACATTTGGCATCTAAACTGCATTGTGAGAGAGAGATGTTGAAATTCGGTTTAAAGGTGAGTGCTCTAGTAGGAAGTACTACAGTGAGTGGGGAAGTTTGTAAAGGTCGCATCATTCAGATTGATCAAGCATAGTTGAAGGCCGACTAGATATTATTGCAGTTGAAAGAGATTGATTTTATTTTGGGTATGGATTGGCTTACTGCACATAGGTCTGTAATGAATTTTTATACTAGGGAAGTGACTATTGAATCCCCTAATCAACCAATGGTTGTATTTTGAGGTATTAGTCAAGCAGTGATAGCTAGGTTGATTTCCTCAATAATTGCTCTCAGACTGCTTCGAAGTGGATGTGAAGCTTATCTAGCGTATGTAATTGATACCCAAACTGAGCAGACAGTATGAGATATTCCTGTTGTTATGTATTGACTATAGATAGTTGAATCAGGTGACGATGAAGAATAAGTATCCTTTACCAAGGATAGATGATTTACTTGAATAGTTACAAGGAGTTCAGGTGTTTAGTAAGTTGGATTTGAGATCAGGGTATTGTTAGTTGAAGATAACAGAAGCTGATGTACCAAAGAGTGCATTCAGGACCAGATATGGGCACTTTAAGTTTTTAGTGATGCCTTTTGGGTTGATAAATGCTACGGTAGCTTTTATGGCACTGATGAAAAAGGTATTTCAGCCTTACTTAGATCATTTTGTGATTGTGTTCATTAGTGATATTTTGGTGTATTCGAAAAATAGATAAAAACATTATGAGAACTTTAGGTTAGGCTTATAGATAATGAGAGAGAAGTAATTATATGCCAAGTTCACTGGATCAAATGGTTTTTTGGGTCATATAGTATTTGGATTGGGCATACAGGTTGACCCAAAGAAAGTTAAGACAGTGATAAAGTGGGAAGCCCCAAGAATGTGTTTGAAATCTGGAGTTTTCTTAGATTAGCAGGATATTACAGAAGGTTTGCCGAAGGTTTTCATTGATCTCATCCCCTTTAATAAGGCTTCTAAGGAAGAATGTACCTTTCAGATAGACTGATGAGTGCCAAAGGAGTTTAGAGGAGTTAAAACACTGATTAACTATAGCACCAGTTTTAACTATACCATCAGGATCTGGAGGATATGATGTGTATAGTGATGCTCACACCAGGGGTGTATAGATGTAGTATGATAGAGTGATTGCATATGCATCGATATAGTTAAGGTCTTATGAGTTTAACTATTCGGTTCATAATTTAGAACTTACTGCAGTGGTGTTTGCTTTAATGATTTGGAGACATTATTTGTATGGTGAGACATTTCAGATGTCTACAGACCATAGAAGTTTGAAATATGTCTTGAGTCAGAAGGAGTTGAATATGAGACAAGACCAGTGGAATGAATTACTTAAAGATTATGATTGTATAATTATCACCCTGGTAAAGTCAATGTTGTGGCTGATGTATTAAGTATGAAATTCAATAACAGTATGGCACAGATTTAGACATTGAGGTTACCAAACATAGTACAACTGAGAGCATTAAATGTTGAGCTGAATTTGGGACAGGATGAAGCATTGATAACTACATTGAAGATTAGACCAGTATTACATGAAAGGATCAGAAAAGCTCAAAGCAAGGATCTAAAACTAGTGAAGCTTATAGAGAAGTTGAAACAAAATCTAAGTTCTGAGTTTGAATTGAGAGACAATGCATTATGGTTAAAGTAAAGATTATGTGTACCTAATGTTAATGATCTAAGAAAAGAAATTTTTGGAGGAGGCTCACTTAGCAGCCTATGTTATGCATCCTGATACTACCAAGATGTACAGTACTCCAAAACAACATTTACGGTGGCTAGGGATGAAGAAGCAAGTGGCGGAGTAAGTTGCTAAGTGTTTGAATTATCAACAAATTAAGGCAAATCATCAGGCTCCGGTTGATAAGTACAGTCATTGCCTATTCTATAGTGGAAATGGGAAAGGATTATTATGGATTTCATTATGGGTTTGCCGAGGACTCCGAGGCAACATGAAGCTACATGGGTTATTATTGACTAGTTGATGAAATCGACCCAGAGGTATGTTAATGAAATAGTAAGATTATATGGAGTTTCAGTATCTATTGTATTAGACCAGGATCTTAGATTCACTTTTAGATTCTGGTGTAGTTTACAGACAATATAGGGTACAAAATTGAATTTCAGTACAGAATTTCATCCTCAAATAGACGGACAGAGTGACAGGACTATTAGGACTATTGCAACGACGAAACTATGGAAGTAATTTCCAAAGACACTTCAGGTGAAGTTCACCGCGGCCAACATCACATTTTCGCTGTGGTGAAACCTTCAATTCAAGGTCTTTCCAGACCTGAGAAGGTTCGTTTAGCAGACCTAAAGTCCGTATAACGGACATCGGTGAGACAAAACTCACTCAAGAGCCTTCCCAAAGGTTTCTCCATCTATCCTAACCTTACTTTCACTCTAAATTGTCCCAAATTCACTTGCTCTAATGCAACATCATTTCATAACAATTCAACTACTAACATTACTTCAGTAAACTCTCTAATCTCTACACAATTGATTCATTACTTACAGCTAATTCTCATTCTTCACAATTTCTTATCTTTCTTTTTTACATAAAACATCTCACTTATATGTGTAACAATAATTCGTATTCAAAATTTATCATCTCAAAACGATAACTCCCTCAAATATACCTAATTTTAACTCAACCTCATCTATATACAAATTCATATTTCATTAACCTCAAAAGGAAGAGTTTTACAAAGATTTAATAGCATTTGAAGCTACATTGCATCATCGGTATCAAAATCCAAAATACAAAAGATACATAACCCAATAATTATCGAAATGTGTCTAAAGCCTTACTTTACAAGAATTAGCTTAAAATACAAAACATGCAAAATTCAGAATGATGCCTTGATTCTCTTGCTCACTCGGTCTCTAGCTCATCACCTAGAGATGGGAAGGAATGGGGGTGAGCTTAGAAGCTCGTGGGTAAAACGGAGAATAAGCAAAATCATTAAAATGGTCATTTGTCATAGAAAATTCATATTGAATTCATAAAATGCATAGTTCTGAAATTCTCAACAAAATTCAAAATTCTAGCTCAAAACTCATAGTTAAAATATCATCAGATAAACATAGCATATACATTTAACCATCAAAGCATAACACTCAATTATGCATCATTCTTGACAATTCAAAGATGCAATGCATAAACAAATGACTCGAGAGTTCCGTGGAACGAAGTGGAGAAACTGAAGTTTACACCATGAACGAAATGAGTCTATTTTTTGGATCTCATATGCCACAAGCGGGCAACCGGGAGAAGGCTTTAGGTCAATGTGCACGTGATTAATGAAACGGTTTCTCTCTTGCCCGAACACAATCAAATTTCAATGCTTAACCCATTTCAAAAACATTTATAATTTCCATGCTCATCATGCTTTTTTCTCTTTTCATTTATACAAAATGCCATGACATTTTTCAAGGCATAACATAAAATGTTTCAATGCATTTGCATCTTCATTTCACAATTCAACAACAAAATTCATATACCGAACATATAAAGATTTCTCAAATCATTCAAATATCAATCATGCAAGATTTATAAAACAATTGAAATCATTTAATTCTCTTGCTTTTGGAAACATAGGCATAGCTCATTAACTCAATTATAAACATGTAACCCACCTAGATTCCTTGCTTAACAACTTACTTAAAAATGCCTCTCCCCTCGCTTCTCTTGCCTTTTTTGATTCCCTTTAACATTGGCAAAATTCTTATTCAATAGGAATAAAAATTGAGAACCTACAAAGCATATTTACTAGAATTGATTCTAGAATACTTAAACCCATGTATTTCTTAAGCTTCATAAACTAAGACCCTTCCAAAAATCCAGACCTTCGGGTCAATTTTCCATGATCATTCTGATTAGGTAAATGAAGAAATTTGATAACAAGTTCTTCTAAAAAATGTTTCCTATTGTCTTAGGTTTCTAATGACACCAAAACCATTCAATGTGGTTCAGTAATATGAAAGTTATACAATAAAAATTTTCGGACTGTTCTTATATTGAAACATTATTCCGTGCTCAACTTCCAACCAGAAATTGAAATTCTTAGAGACTGAATTAAAACTCTATTTCATTAGAAAATTTTTATTCCTATGTCTCTAGTTTACTCCAAATAAATAATCACGACATTTGGATAACTACAGAACAAGTTATACCTAAAATACCGAAGCATGTTCAAGCTGTGTAGGAAAGACTTCTCCGCGGCAAACCAAGGAAAGTTGGTTGCGGTGAACTTTTCCAGAGAGGAAAATTCCTCGTGAATTCTTACAAGTTGGCCACGGTGAACTTTTCCAGAGAGGAAATCCTTCAAGTTGGCCGCAGCGAACCAAATAGAGTTGGCCGCAACGAACTTTCACAGAAGTAAAATTCGGACTTGTCTTCCAATTTTCCAGATTCTAACTCTTTACTTACTAAGCATATTCAACTTCATTTTCACTTTCATTTTACATCTAACTATCACCAAAACATGCTTCATTCATCAAATCAAGAAGGGTAATGCTTATACTTACTTGATGTACCCAAAGCTTCTTCAATCACAATAAAACCCTAGCTTTTCCAACATACACGATCATCACCTTGCCAAAGTAGAATAAGTGGGTTTTTTATCAAGAAGAAAAAATAGCAAGAACCTAGTGATGGAAAGGTTTATCTTTGATGCTAAGAGGAGAGAGTTTTGTGAGAAGGGGAGGAAGATAAAGAAAATCAAGAAGATTTGAGCATTTCGTGGGAATAAAATGAAAAACAAAGGAGATGGTCATTCCAAAGAGTAAAGTGTCATAAACCACAAATGAAAGACCACAAAATGGTCTTTAATTTAGGTAAAAACTTGTGAGTGGATGCCACTTATCACCTTTTTGTGGTCTCCAATTGGCCCTTTTTAAAAAACTAGTCTTTTTGCCTCCAATTTCTACTCTAATTGTCTCCCAATTTTCAATGACATAAGTCATTAAATCTTAATATCATATATAAAATTTTCCACTAACATTTGACTCTTATTTCTACTACTATTCATCAATTGTTCTGCTACTTGGCATTTTTTTAGTCTAAAATATCCTTAAATTCTAGAAATTACCAAATTTTCACTAATAATTATGGGTCAACAAATATACTCTCTAAAACAATTCTTAACATATACAATTCAAAATTCTAAAAATAATCACATTTATAATCAATTTACCCGGAATGTCAATAAATGCAAGTACTATCATTTTAATGTGTGCAATAATCAAATTCACGTGTGTGTATGCTAACATCATGCATGAGCATGAGAAGCATTTTCCTAATCTCTCATTGTTATTTTCTCAATTACAAAAATCTAGGGTTCTAACCCTTAGTGTGGGAATGAGATATTATAAATAAGGTGTTTATAAGAGTATCACCTTGGCTAGGAGTGCTAAGATTTGCTAAAAAGGGCAAGTTAAGCCCTAGATATATTGGTCCATATGAGATTGTTGTGAGAATAGGACCATTGGCTTATAAATTAGCATTACCAGCAAAGATGACTCAGATTTACAATATGTTCCATGTTAGTATGCTCAAGAGATATCGGTCAGATCTGACACATATATATTACCGGCTTTGGAGGTTGAACTTGCAAGTAACTTGAGTTATATGGAGGAACTAGTTAAAATAGTGGGCTATCAGATTAAAGAATTGAGAAATTGAGTGATCCCATTGGTTAAAGACCTTTGGAGAAACCATTCGAGAGAAGAAGCTACATGGGAGACTGAAGAGAACATGAGCAAACAATACTCTCATCTATTTTATCAATTAGGTAAGAATTTTGAGGACGAAATTTCTTAAGAGGGAGAATTGTAATCGCCGGTTTTTCCATACTAAAGATTAGAGCCTTAAAATTTTGCATATGAGTCATATCATTTAGAGTTCAAGAAATGCATTTCATTCACATGCATATCATTATCATACACACATGAATTATGAATTAGTACACATTGCAAAGATAGTATATACACTCAATTGACATATTTCGGGATATGAAAGGTTTAAAATGATTATGATGTGAATTGTGTATTGTTTATGTCTTAAAATTTAGTTTGATTGATTATAAGTAGTAAATTTAGATTTTAATTTTACAATTGGAAATTTGATGAATTAAAATGTACATTTAGACTAGGAAAAATGCCAAGTGGCAAGACAAGTTGACATGTAAAATTTAGGGTGACTAGGCCTATCAAATAATTACACATGGCATTAGTAATAGAGTGACAAATGGCTTGGATAAATAAATGAAAAATGATGGTATAATTGGGTGACAAATGGCTTAGGAAACTACGTGACAAATGGACCAAATATTAAGTGACATTTGGTGGTTGGAGTAGAAGACATGTAACATGCCTCTTTACTTTACAAGTGTTCGGACAAGTGTCTCCATACTTGCCACACACCTACACCCCACAATCTCCACATTTGAATGACCATTTTCTCTCTTGTTTTTGTTACATGCTATCTTCCTCTTCCTTCTCACCACCGACTCACACACTCAATCCTTACAACCATGAGTTTTTGGTCCAAAATTTTGTTGTCTTCATCTTATTGTTGAAACCCCTTCCTATTTCCATCTTGTTCTTAGGGTTATGCTTACAAGCTTGGTGGGCTAAGATATCTTGTTACTTGAGATGAAATTGGAGCTAAACAAGTAAGTAAAAGATTGTTCTTATGTTATAACAGAGAGTTTGTGATGATTGGATTGGGATGGAATGTATATGATGTTGATGGTGAAGTGTGCTGGAAAAATGATGCATGAATTGGATACTTTCATGTTTTGTTTTTTATGTATAAAAACCATAGGTTATAGGTTGTTTCAGGAATGAATTGGATTGGGATTTAAGGTATAATGAAGGTGAATTTATGTTAAAGAAAGGTGTTAATATAGTGATCTTGAAATGGGAAAGAACTATGACTATATAGATGATCAAATGAATGATAATTTCTGTTTTTTTTTATAAAAGACCATAAATTGTGAGCTACCAAATGAATGATTTGAATTAGAATTGGATATGGAGGAAATGACATATAATTAAGGTATAATTGAGGGATAAGTAATGGACTATGATGAAGATGTGTTGGATTTGGTATGAAGATGTTAACAGCTTGAAAAAAATTGAAGGCCATGGATGGTGAACCTTCGGTTCACTCATCCCACGATCGTGGGAGCTACATTAGCTCCTTGCCATGATCGTGGGCAATGCATGGAAGTGAGAAAAGTTCAGTTTTGTTTGACATTTAAACCATATAAGGATAAGTTGCTTTACTTAGGTGCAATTGTACATGATTGGGGTTTGAAATGAACCTAGATAGTTGCTTGATTAATTGATTAAGTGTTTGATAAGTTTAGGTTGTTAATTGATGTTATAGTTTAAGGAGTGGATTGTTTGATATCAATGTATATATATTTGGGAAGTATGAGTTGTTAATGGTATAAATATGTTCTTATGAAAGCAAATATGATTCAAAGGATATAGGTAGTGAATTAGTTATGATTCAATGAGAATTGGGAAATTGTATGAATATATAATGCTAGGAAAGGATTGATGAATGTATGATTGATGAATTTAAAGTAATCAAACTTACTTAAGGCATAACCTAATTGCAAACTAGATAAATAAAAGATATAATGAATGAATGATCAAGGCTTGTGAATAAGGATACATACCTGGGATAGTCAATTGAGCTTGCAATGAACATAACACATATGCATGAGTCTGATTGAGTACTCTTTTGATTAAACAAGTTAGTAATGTGTAAATATATGTGTATTGCATGATATAAAAGCACAAATTGAGCGTCCACATCAACACATTGTCGGATCGTCAAGGAAATAGCTATCTGGAGTGTACTGTGAGTTATCCTAGATGTTTTCTCACTATGTTTTAGTTTTTTTTATTAACTTTCAGGTATTGAACTGTATTGCTATGATTGTGATATTTCAGACATTGTTGGTCTAAGCAGTTTGATATTCGGGATTGTATTCGAAGTGTTTTCAATTGAATGTGCAATATGAAATGTGTTCTCAATTGTTTGTTAAATACTGGACTCAAATCCGATGAATATGATAAGTGACTGTGCACTTTGAATGAAAGTTATTAATATCATATTATATGAAATGATGCATTCCATTACATGAATATGCATAATCAGATACAGGAGTTGTGACTGAACTGACCAGTCTGAAAGGAGCTTAAAGCTAAAAAATGTGCACAAAGAGCCACAGGCTCAGTTATTAATGAGCCTGGTATCCACAAAAGGCTACGGGACAGTATCTGAAATGAGCCTAGTATCCACAAGACATACGAGACAGTAAATAGGCACTCGGTTACAACAAAATAAAAATAAAAGTAAGTCATATATGCATTTGTTTATATGAATTGACATATATCATATGATTGATTTGAGATGATTACAGAATTGATTGAAATAAAGTTGAAGGTAAAATGAGGATGTGTTGTGATGTCAAGTGCTAGCTTATCTAATATACTTGTCAAAATATGATAATCTAGATGTACTTAATAAAGTATGATGATATGTGATGTGATATTCAATACTGAATGCTATGAAATACTTGTTGAAATGGGATATGATTTGCCTCTGTGTTTCTGAGTTGAGTGAAAACATTAATGATGGTTTACTCATTGAGTTCACAAAATTCATCAAAATTGCAACATTGATTTTCAGGTTCTGAGGAGACCTAGCTTCTAAAGCAATCTAGTTGAAGTCTAGTATTATCAATTTTGGGAACAAGAAATGGCACAAAGGTCTGGTCAGTTGATATCTGAGAAGTTTAGATAGAATGTGTTTTTTTTTTTACTTTTCTCATCTCATGTAGAATAATTTGTATAGAATAGTGAACTCATAGATTTTTTTGTAATGTAAATATATGGAATGTGAAATGTAATGCTACATTGTAAGTTATGTTTGTTAATGAAATGGGAAAAGTTGATCGTTAAAATACTTATATTTCTGTGATGCCATAATAAGTGAATATGATTGCTCTAACATGCCATTCTCATAGGTATGTTCTCGGATGTCCTCTGGATGTTTGGGCATATGCTCTATGGTAGTGGTGTATTACATCATGTGTAACAAACTAATGATTATGCATTATTAGGAATAACATATCATAAGTTAACTAATCTAATCTTATGTGATTATTGCTTATATTAACCTATTTTTCTAATTCGTAATACTAAAATTTCACCATATCTGGAGAGGCTATTCTAGGTTTTTCGAAAGTTAGATCTAATTAAAGAACTTGTTTTGGTTAGTTACTATCTAAGGGAAAAATTAGGGTTAATAGAGCCTTTCGTTACACTTGATTATGCATGTTTGTGTGAAGTTGAGATTGAATTGAGAAATGGGCTTTTAAATCCATTGATTATCTTTTGCAAATTTGATTTGTAAAATTTGATTTGTTTTTTGTAGTTCAACTTTATTCAATTAAATTAATTAACTTCATCCAAAGCCCCCATCTTAATACATTTACTATTTTAACAAAAAAATTAATCACACACTCATTGTCAATATGATCATTTCTCACTGCTAGTACATGTTTATTTGTGTAAAGTTATTTTTAAATTTTTATTTGTTCAACACACATCAAAATTTTGGCATCATTATTAGGGTGTAGTGTTGATTTAGCTTTTCTATTTGATATTAATTGGTGTCTTATTTATTTGTTTATAATCAATTTTTGTATTTTTCCTTGATCCTTTATTTTTGCTATTTTTTATGCAATTCACACCAAGGTCCTTTACAAACTGATCAAATGATCAAAAGAACATTACACATATTGCATAAGGAGAATAGATCGACTCAAGGAACATAACAAGTAACCAAACTAGAAGTGATTGTTGGTGAAATAGAAGAATTTATGGCCAATCCTATAACTCTAAATGAGTTGGCTAGTGAAGATTTAAACCAATCATCACTTTGCATTACTTTCCCTAATTTTTTTTAACATGTCACTTTTGAGTTTAAATCCAATTTGATTAAACCTTTTACCTAACTTTCATGATCTTACAGGTGAGGATGCCGATAAAAACCTTAAAGAGCTCAAAACTGTGGGCATAACTAAAGAGCAAATCATGTTGAGAGCTTTTCCATTCTCATTGAAAAATGCGTAAAAATATTGGCTCTTCAATTTACTTGTAGGGAGTGTTACTATGTGGATTGAAATTAAAAGTCTATTTTGGATAAGTATTTTTCCAACATTGAACATAGTGAGTATAAGAAAAGAAATTCGTAGAATCCAGCAAAGTCATGGAGAGTTCATTCAAAAATAGGCTGTCTACTAGTTAGGGATAACGTTGCGTACCACTGGACCTCCCATACTTTGTGTATTCGTGTATTTTTTATCAGCTTTTTATTTTATGAGCATTAGGAGCACTTTAAGAAGTTATGTGCCAGATACCCCCATCACAATATCATAGATCAAGTCCTTCTCCAATATTTCTATGAAGGATTATTGCTTAAAGATAGGAGTTTAGTTAATGCAATAAATGGTGGAGCATTACGTAAAAGACTTATGAGGAGGAAAGAACTCTAATTGAGCATATAATGAAAAACTCTCTATAGTTTAGCATTTGTAATGATGTTTACAAAGTAAATGAGGTCAAAATTTCATCCATTAAACACCATTTAGATGAGCTAACCACTTTTGTTAAACAGACTGTTATAGGTCAGACATAGATGAAGGCTTGTGGGATATGTTCCACTATGAATTATCCAACAGATGGGTGCCCAAATTTGCAAAAGGGAAGCATGAAATATGTTAATGCCGTATGAGGAAATGCCTCTCAATAGTAAAACATAAACTTATAACCCAATTTGGAGAGATCATGCTAGTCTGAGTTATAAAGGAAATAGGTAGTATAATTATTTTCCAAATAGGTCATCAGGTATATAGCAATTCCAACCTAAACCACAAGCTTCTTCCTCTAACTCAGGTATGTTATTTGAAGATATAGTTATGTCTCTTGCTATTAACACCTTACAATTCCAATAGGATGTGAAATAGTTTTAACAGGAGACAAGATCTCAAATCCAAGAGATAAGGTTTAGCATTCAAAATTTGGAGAATCATATTATTTAAATGGTAGTTGTTATTAACCATTTAGAAACCCAAAGTGGAGGAAATTTGCTATCTCAACTTGAGTTAAATCTTAATAATGTCAATAAAATGACCTTAAGGAGTAGTAAGAAGCTTGATGATCTTAAGAGAACAACACCTATAATTGTCAATAAAGAGGAGATTGAGAAGGATCTTGAAAAAGGAGATACCTTATTTGGTTTCAAGGTAAATTCTTACCTTTGAAATGTAGTCAAGGCTAATCATCTACCTTTTCTTAGTAGGTTAGTGAAGTCAAACAAAGAGGAAAAGGATAGGAAGATGCTGAAGACATTTTGCAAGGTGGAAGTGAATATGCCATTGCTAGATGTGATCAAGTAGGTGCTAAGGTATACAAAATTTCTTAAAGAATTACGTACCAACAAGAGGAAATTAAGAGGTAGTGAGAAATTCATGACATATAAAAATGTTTCTACTATTTTCCAAAAGAAACTACTTCTAAAATGTAAGGATATAATTTTGTTCATTATTCCTTATAAGATTAGTAGCATTATAATTAAGGTAGCCATACCAAATTTAAAAGCATCAATTAATGTTGTACCTTGTCATACTTACCCTTCAAATTTGGGCTTTTTGAAAAAAAATTAGTGTCATCATATAATTGGTTGATTGTATTAATGCTTATCCAAATGGAATGATTGAGGATGTTCTTATATAGGTTAATTAATTAGTATTTGCTATTAACTTTTATGTAGTAGATATGGATGATGATATTTCCTTTAACCTCACACTTATCTTGTTAGCGAAACCATTCCTAAACACTACCTAAACTAAGATGGACATATAAAGGTATCCTCATAATGGAATTTGATGGAGAAGTAATTTTTTAAAATATTTTTGATGCAATGAAACATCTACAAGATGGTCATTATATTTGTACAATTGATGTGTGATTGAACCCAAGTTTTCTATATCAATTGGTGACAATTTCATGGTTTCTATTATACTTCTTGGTTTTTATTTTCAGATTTTGTGCTCAATTTAACTCTTGAGTGCTTGTCCTGAATTAATGTAGTTTGAGGGTAAAATTGTCACAAATAATTAGTAATTGCACTAAATTGATTTTCTTAGAACAATTGATACTGCAAACTACTATTTTTCATTGTAGGAGATTCAAGAAGTAGAGCCAAGGAGTGAAGAACCAAAGCACAAGTCAACGGGATGCAACAGGAAAGTTTGTCGCGGCGAAATCAGAATATCTACTGAAGAGATCTTTCGGGAAAAGCTCGCCACGGTGAACTAATCCTCTCACTGTGGCAAAACCTTCGAAATGGCACAGACCCGGACCATTTTTGACAAATTAATTGACTGTGCAACCCGATCCATCAACCCATTTTTAAGAAAAAGACCTATTTTAGGCTAACTTACAAAAGGAGAGAGAGCTGACACCTTTAGACTATCATTCCATCATCTGATACAACTCCATCTTCATGCACACACCATCGTCTTCTCTCATCTATACCATTTTCTTCTACTTTCCACCGTCGATTGCTACCATGGATATCTCCAATGGTTTCTCGGTTGTGAAGTCTCTTGGAGTTATGCGTGGCTAGGCACCTCTCTTCTCTTGAAGATGTAGCAATGACTTAAGTTCGATGGGCTTAGAAAGGGAGTAGCTTAATCCATATTCAGCTATGATTTATGAAATCCTAGGTTTAGGATTTGTAATTTGTAGTTGAACATTCTTGATTAGAGTTTAATCAAATGCTGGATATTCAATGTGTGGTCGGGATTTGTTGATGTAGAACTTTGAGCTTAAGTATATGAAGTCTCATATGCGATCTTGTTAAGTCTCTTTTATCTTGCATAGTTGTGTTCGATATTGAGTTGATTTGAGATCCCAAAGTGACTTGTTGCATTGACTTACCTGCTACGCACACCAAGGGCATTTAACAGGGTCCTAAAAAAATGGAGTTCAATGATTAAGACCTTGGACTTAAAGAGTTCTTTAAGGTTTACCATTTGAAACTTATTGATTTCCACTCCCATTGAAAATTGATTTCGAACTATGATAGCCAAAGCTCATTTTCAAGAGGATACTATCACCATTTGATCATTGTCTTTATCTTTCTGTTTTTCCATTTCCAAACATCCAAAAATACTTTTTACACATTTTTCTTACAATTCAATTTAATTCAGTTAACATTCCCAAAGATCAAAATCCCCTCCTTACTATTTAGCTTGCATTTCATGACATATAGGTTAGCTTAGGACCATTCGTTTCGGTTCCGATTAATTGAGACGACCCAAGCTTACATCCTATATTGCAATTCTTGGATTATATTTTTGATTTGACCTCTAAGGGAAAGAACAAAAGGTCAGAATCAATGTGATCGATCCTTTAGTGCATAATTTATATTCATTGCCAACATAATTAAGAACCTAATGGGTCACACACAAAGAATAGGTTAAAGAGAGAAAAAATCTTTTAATCAAGTTGGACTTGATTGTAAAGCTTGAGAAAATTTATAATTAAATATAAGATATTTAATAAATAAGGATCAATAGGACATATTGGATCTTATTTCGGCATAATTCATATTTAATTAGAATTAATCATAATTTTAATTAAAGTTTAATTAAACTTCAAATTTAATTTCAATTAAATTACTAAAATGTCCAACTGTTGCCTAACCCTCTCTGCAATAGTTACAGAGTTCTCTCAATATGCTATGTGGATACCATTAACGGTTGAACACTTGTATGGTATATGATTGAAATGAGTTGATTTTAGAAATGGTTCCATAGAAATGACAAGAAAAAGGGTCAAGCTTAGAAATAAGGTATCAATTAAGATTTATAATTTACTATAATTTATGTAGTAACCATTTTATAAAATTTAAGTGAACTTGGCTTTTTTAAAAATTAAATACGAAAAAGTTTAGTAATTACTTCGCTACGGACAAGATCGAATACCACCTTAGTTTATTATCGAGCATACTTTAATTATATAATTTGATTAAAATTGCTTGATTGTTATTGATTTCATAAAATTAAAGCTTAAAATTTTAATTAATTGAAAGAATTGTCTAATATAGATTATGGTATTAATTTAGGGTTTCTATTTGGTCAAAAGTACATTTTAAACCTGAACGCTTAATATAAAACACAAAATGAACCCTAAATTTTTGAAGCATTCAAATTAAAACTTAACATTTTCGAAGCATTCAAAACAGACTCTATAGATAGAAAAATTCACAAGGTTAACTCTCTATCAGTTAAATGTTATGTCAATGTGACATGACATTATTTTTATATTTTTAAAATAGAAAGTGGGACCATTGCCACATAAGTATTTTTGAATTAATTAAAAAGTGGATCTTATAGCCATGAGACCACTAATTATACATTTCAGATAGTGGATCCTACTTGCTGAGTGGAAATAGAACCATATTTAAATATTTTAAGTAATGAGGCCCATTTTTGTTTAAAAATAAAAGTAATGTCTTACCAACAATATTAACGTGAGCTTTAATTTATGCGGAGTTAACATCGTTGAATTGTTCATCTAATAAGAGTCTATTTTGAATGTTTTAAAAATGTTGGGGTTTAGTTTGAATACTTCAAAATATTAGGATATGTTTTATATTTTAATGTAAATGTTGAGGTTCATTTTTGACAGTTTCTATTTTCATGCCCTTTTACTTATTGCTTCTGGAAAAACACATGCCATCCACTTGTTTAGTAATTTATCGAAACTTTTAATGAAACTTGCCATATTCATTGCTACTAAAAAAATATCAATCCAAGCCTAATATTGTTTCTTAATAAATGCCTTTTCCTTTTATGTTTTTCAAATTGTCAAACATGTTTATGGAAAACAACATGCCTTATTTTATTTTATTTTATTTTATTTTATTTTACCCGCTAGCAAAAACCATATGTTAAGATATAGGTTTTTGGGGTTTTCTCTGAGGTTTTTGGGTTTTATCTTCTACTTTATGCACGTACCTATGCGCTACGCATATCTTAACTCTAGAATGATCTAATCTCATCTCTCTTCTTGATTTTCTTTTTTTCTTTGTTCTCTTTCTTTTCTTTTCTGATTTCTATTGGTGGGGTTATGGAGGACCACTTTTCATCTTTAGCCTTATCTGATGAAGAAGACGACTGTATTAAAATTGTTGGT
>JANIPN010000007.1:21038229-21048703 GCA_027478595.1 Erythroxylum anguifugum
GCACTTTCAAACTTGAATAGTGTATAGAGCTTGTTACAGAAAAATATTGCTCTAGCAATGATTGCACAATAATCTCTGTATTTTATCAATTCATGCTTTTTATCTATTTCTCTGTCTCTTGTAGTCTTCGACTTCGACTTCTTATTTATAGCCTCCGTCTCCAACTGCTTCTTGATAACTGCTTCTTAAATCTTTAAAGAAACAGTTATTCAGTTGAGTTTTGTAACTTACTCAGACTGATACTTCTGTCTTCTTTTTGCCTTCGTCTGCTTATTGTATCGTCTGTGTTTCTTGCTTCGTCTGTTTTTCTGCTTTGTCTGCTTATCTCGAATAGCTTTCGTCTACTTTTTCACGAATATCTTTCGTCTGCTTTTTCACGAATAGCTTTCGTCTGCTTTTCTCGGATAGCTTTCGTCTGCTTTTTCTCGGATAGCTTTCGTCTACTTTTCTCGGATAGCTTTCGTCTGCTTTTTCTCGGATAGCTTTGGTCTGCTTTTTCTCGGATAGCTTTGGTCTGCTTTTCTCGGATAGCTTTCGTCTGCTTTTCTCGGATAGCTTTCGTTTGCTTTTCTCGGATAGCTTTCGTCTGCTTTTCTCGGATAGCTTTCGTCTGCTATTTTGCGTCTGTATTTGCTTTTGTCTTCCATCTGCTTTTCATTTGTCTTCTTTTTGTTTGTCATTAAAATTATTAATCGCGTAAAGTCATTTTGACTTAACAAAGTTATCACCTAACGAATCCAGAAGTCACATGATATATGATATAAGTTATTATCTACCTAATTTAAGTTTAGTTGGTTTGCTAAGTGACCCAAGATCAACTAAATTTAAATGGGATCTTAGCCTATTAGAGTAATCATTCCAAATAGTTGTGAGGGCTATTATTTCAAATAAAATAGTGGGAGTAACCAAATATATGATATTTTTTTAAAGAGTAGTAACCAAATATATTATTAAAGTCCTAATCTCATTTGGTAATCATGGCATACAACCTATTACTTTATTTTCTTACATTTATATTTTTTGTTGAATATATATTACCTTTTCTTAGTATAATTGATACTAACAGTTAATGAACCTTTCCTAGATATAAGTTATGATTGAGAAAAGCTTTCAAAGACAAATAGAAAAATTTTATGTCCGTTATATAATATTGTTATAATCTCTATTGAGGATTCGATGACAAAGTTTTAGAGATAAGCTAAAATCATATGGATGACAAAATGTATTGACATATTTCTACACCATGATAGTAAAGAAGCAAATAGTTGCATGAATTAGAGCTGAAAATTCTAGTACCTTGATGGAATTGTTCTACTTAAATTTGGCCTACCAATAAAATTAATATGGACTAAAATTGAAGATATTGGCTTAGATATGATATAGTTATCATTAGAAGAAAAATGATTGCATGAATTTTCTCACTTATGAGTATTTGATGCTTAATTTAGATTTAACATTATTATAATGTTCAATGCATAATAAGAAATATATTTTAAAATAAAAATAGTTGAATCAATGTTATACAAATATTTTGTATCTATTAAATCAAAGGAGACTTACGTATATCATAAGTTTCAAAAATACAAAGTTGGATAACTGAGATTATCCGTTTATGTCATTTGTTTAAATCAACATAATAAGAATCATAAAGTTCCATACTAGGGTATATGTATCCTTTTAATTGTGAATTGTATGAAACTTATATTAAGTTAAAGAAAAATCAAATCAACCATTAGTGAAAGGATGATTAAGGTATTGAATTGTTAAATCTTATATATATATATATGGGATGTAATAAGAATTCATAGAAGGATGCTACTTGTATCTTGTTAAATTTACTAATGATTTTATAGATAGAGTCATTCAACGTAAATGAAATATTGATATAAAGTTTTGAAAAGTTCAAAGCTTTTATCTAAATAGAAATTAAATATTGAGAATGATGAAACACTTTGATAAGATTGATGTAATGAGATTAAAATTTTTCAGTTACCTATAGGGACTGAGATCCTGTAATGAATTCCTTCATAAATAAATTTTGTAATAATATGGAATTGTGTAAGGAGGAATATACAATTTGAGATACTGTATAATGCAATATTTATTTTTTCTATATCTAAGCCAAGTACTACAACTTACTTTAAAACTTCCAATAAGATAAATTAGTAAGATTTCATATTAGATATGGAATGATAAGAATTTAAAAGAGTTAAAGTTAATGATTTTAGGATGTGAAGCTTAATTGAAGCATGTATTATCCAATAAGTTTAGAACTAAATTGGAGAATTAAAGATTATGATTTATCCGAAAGTTTGGATATAATCTTACAAATTTATTATAAAATTATATTTTTCAATGAACACTTATGGAGAATGGTTCTTATGATAAGTAGTGGGAGTAAAATGAAGTTTAAAAAGTTCAAATCTCATGACAATAAATCCAATTAGAACTATTGTCTTTGTTGATACATTTTATGTATAGTTGAAAGGTTACGAGGCATTGGAAGATTCAGTTTTATGATGAACTCAATGAATTTGTTTTGTAGATGATTTTGAATTTATCTTGTCTAAAAAGAGGCTTGTAGGAGTATTGTTATCCGCTTTAATAGGAGTATGTAGAGATATATTGCTCATAAAGAACAACAAATCATATGTTCAATTGTTGAAAATATAAATGTCCAAGCAAAACTTATTTTGGATATAAAAAGATAACAACTTAATTTAAGGAATTAGATCTATAAAGATAGATACAAAAGTTGCCTACCTATTTTAGTCCAAGTATATAGATAATGTACTAAAAGTATTTAGTATTTGAGATATCTGGCAATTGTGAAGTATTAAAGTTATCGATCATTCTACATATGAGTTGATATTTGAGTTTAAGTTTATATAGATATTAACTTCAAAAGTAAATATTAATTAAGGTATATTTTACTCAGAACAATATTATTTTTAGTTTGAAAAGGTTCCAATGTAGCAATGGTTGCTAGTTAAGTAATAATGCATTTTCATTTAGTGGAAATGATTATTTGGATCAATAAGTTCATTAATGAACCTGATAAAGTTCATTACATTGTTTAAGACAATAATATACTATAGAACATTAGAGTCATTGAGCATATAAAAGGAGCTAAGATCACATAAAAGATCCAAGGAAATGTTTAATTAGTTTCTCGTAATTATGATAAAATTAAGATAAAAAAGTTATAAGATTTAAGTAAGTGTTCACTATAGAGAATCTTGCAAAATTTTCTCACTAAGCCACTGTCTCAGTAGTAATGTGATCATCAGATGGTGATATTGTAAAAGAGACTTAAACAATTAACTTAATGCAAGTGGGAGATTGTTGGTTTATGTCCTACAACGAATTGGTTGATTGAAGTTTAGTGACATAATTATAAAGTCATTCTTTATCTTATACATAGTTTGTATGTATATGATAAAGTATATGGGGTAAATATACATTAAAAATGAAATTATAATGAGATCATAATTATGAGATTCACATTGCATTTATGTATTATCCCTAAATTGTTCCTAGTAATTGGTCTATTGAGACTGGACATTAATATAACATAAAAATAGCAACACATTTTATGTTTCTTCCTTATGAAGAAAGTAGCCGATCTAAAACATTAAAGTATGGAGATACCGAAATAACCGTGTGGGTTCTTATTAGAAAACAAGTTTACTAAACTAACTCCATATGAGAAATCCATTTGAAACATTACTTGTATATCTATGAAAATTCTCATTGTGATGATTGTATGAGTGATCATTTAACTTCAGATCTCCAAAAGTTATCTCATGTAAGGATTGCTATGTTTTGATAATATTTATAACCTATTTTAGTTAAAGGTAGCTTAGTCGGTAGTTATTGGATATATCATGAACTATATAGACTTAGTTGAGTGATCAATATAGGATTCACCATCATAAAGTGATTTTGGAGAATGTTCCATTATTATCGATTAGTGTTGATTTAGGATATATTTGGCTAAAGTGGAATGAAACTTTGAAAAATAATTTACAAATGCCATCAATTAAATCGATTACTAATGATGGAGAACTAATATGATTTGACTCAAATAAAGTAAACATTAATTCTAAACTCTATGTCTAATTAGAACATTGTACGATAAAAGAACTAAATTATATGGAAAATCATGTATGAAAAGGTTAGACAAAATTACTTTGACATTCTTAAATATTTGAGTGGTCACAATGTATTACTAGGTATCAATCTTGATCTATGAATATAAATTGTATGATTTTAATTTATCTAATCCAAGATATAATTTAAGATTGTAATTTATATCCATTTTCATCATATTTAGGAATCTAATGGATCATACAGAAAGAATAAGTTGAAAAGAGACCAAATCTTTTAATCAAGTCAAACTTTATTGTAAGTTTGAGAAACTTTACGATTAAATATGAAATACTTAATAAATAAGAATCAGTATGAAATATTGGATCTAATTTGGTCATAGTTGTTATTCATTAGAATTAATCATAATTCTAATTAAAGTTTAATTGAAGTGAGAATTTAATTAATTTAAATTACTAAAATGTCCAAAACTCATTTTAAATAAGGTTAAATTCTAAAGGAGCTAGCATTCCCTACCTAACTCTCTTTATAATAGTTATAGATTTCTCTCAACACGTTATGTGAATAATTGATAGATGCATATTTAATAATGCATATTTGATTATATTTATACCCTATGTTTGATGTATGTTTGCTTGATATTTTATACTTTTATTTTATATTTGATATTAATTTGCTCCAAGTGTATTTAAAGGTTATAATTGTCTTCAGGGACTAAAAGGAGAATAATTTGAATGAATGGTATAAAATGAAGATTTGAAGCAAAGAACGGATACATAGCCATGTATCTAGCTATGTAAGTTCCTTAGGCCATGCAAAATCATGAATTTTAGGGATTTTTTAGTATACATGGTCTAGTATTTTTTAGTATACATGATCTAGTACACCCATGTATCTCTCAGAACCCTAAAAATTATTATAAAATGACGTGTTCAAAGGCAAAATAGAGGAGTAGATTGTTGGAGTCGATTCTGGACGTGGAGAACGTGTAGAAGGGATAATATTGATCCAAAAAGGTGGATAACGTGAAGAAATCATCAAAATATCCAATAGAATACAAGATCACAACTCTACCTTGGAATAGCATTCGATAGGAGATAAAGAGAGATTTAGAATTATGAAAATTTTGTCTTTTATTCATTTTTCTTTCCGTTTATGTTTGATTTTGTTTTATATCTTTTGTAACTAAACATCTTTAGTGTCTAGGTGAGATGAACGCTATTTTATACTATAACATGTGTTGATTCTTTTATTTAATGAAATTGTTTTGATTGATCTATTTTAAGTCAATTACGTGTTTAAAATATGTTCTAATAGATCTGGAATATTAGTGTATAATCTAACTTCATAATATAGAGATTGAGAAATCATTGTATGAATATATTTACTGTAATTGAAAGGACTTGACTGTAACCTTAGAGATAGGATGACATAAATCCTCCAGATTAGGGTTAAACTTAATAGCTGAATTCACAAATCGGTAAATCAATCCTATAAACTTTAACCTGAGTAATTTGATTGATAAACTTATGATTAATTATTAGTAGACCAGAGAGACCTATTAGCATACGATAGGAATTTCCACAGTTTAACAGTTAATAAAACAATTGAATAATAAAAAGTTAATTATTTAATGGTTTTAGGGGGATTCATTGCCTATATACTAATTCCTGATATTGATTGTTTTTTAAACGATTTCTTTCATTTCTGTGTTCAATATTACTGCCTATTTTATTTTAATTATTAAGTTCTATTTTTAATTGAAAATCAAAATCCAATTCATAGGCTAGATTGTAGGAGGAAGGAATTACTAGTAATCACTATCTTCATGGGGTCGACCCGTTCTTGTCAATACTAACTACAACTATACTGTGCACTTGTGATTAATTCAAGATTGGACCTTAAGAAAAGTCAAATACAGTTTATGGCGTCGTTGCCAGGGACAGTGATATTGGGAACCCCTAGATGTTATTACTTTAGCCATTAGTTTCTGTTTTATTTTGTTTTAATTGTATTTTATTGGATCTTATTGTATTTCAAACTTGTTCATTTAATTATTTTTTGAACTTCTTTACATTTTCAGGATGTTGGTGGTTTATTTTAGGAATTAAGATTTAATGTCATATTCACAACTTACAATAGATGGATGGAACAGATAATACTATTATGGGAGCTAAAATATGTCTTCGCAATGTGGAACATCACCCTATTAGAAAGAGCTATTTACTTGCAGGTTTCTAAAAGCTCAACTAATGTTCATGTCGAGTTGTGACTTTTATGGGAGTAATTCCTACAATCATGAATGTCGAGCACCAATGTATATGTGGAGGCAATCAAACATATACAACCAACCTGAAGGCCCATCGTACGAGAATACATATAATTCAGAGTGGAATAATAAAATATGTATAATTCAGAGTGGAGCAATCCTTACGCATATGAATGAAATGACTATGCTCTAACTAAATATGTACAACAACAGCAGTAATACAAAACTATTGCAGATAACTAATGAACTACCTTGCAAGAGAGTTTATAGTCACTAAGAATTCAATGAACGACTTTCTTCACCAGTAAATGATGAGCATAATACTTCATATTATCTAAGTTCTATAACATCTCAGAGTGAAGAAGAGACAACGATCGATTTTATGCATGAAGATACATTTTAAGAAGGCGAGGAGGTAACTGCTGCTCTGAAAGATGCGATGGTCAAGTTTATTCAAGAATCAAACATAAGGCATCAAGAAATAGAGCCTTGTATACAAAATAAGATGAATCAGATCGACCAATTGGCAGAGATATTATCTAACAAATTGCAAAGAAGTTTGCTTGGTACTACTGCCATAGATCCTAAAGAACAGGGAATGGTAATCATCCTTATGAGTAGAAATGACCTTCCAAAAGAAGACGACAAAGAAGCAAAGGTGGCCTTAATCCAGACTAAGGAAGTAGAGGAGTGGCAGGAGGTAATTAAAGAAGATGAGTTAGAAACCTTTGTCCAGGAAAAAGAAGAATAAGAGTGGAGAAAGGTGGATGATGAAGAACTGGCAAATGAACCGAGTAAGGAAAATACTAATGAGGCGTTATTAGTAACCTTAAGTACGGAGGGTTCCCACTTTCCCAAAGACAAACTGTTCGAGTTAATTATAAGTTCAGGAAATTTTGTTATTCCTTATTTTATTACTAGTTTGACATTAAAAAGGGCATTAATGAATGCAATTGGATTTATTAATTTGATAAATTATGTCCTTGTTATGATTTTACAACAAGCGCCTTATTTACAGGTGGTAAAACCCTTATGCGAAGAAATGGGTAGAAGCAAGTGACTAATCATAAACTCAAGATGAGGTTCAACGTGCAGGTTACGTCGAGCTAAAGATGTTAAATAAGTGCTGCATGGGAGGCAGCCAAAGAATTAGGATATGTTTTATTTTAAATTTTATGTTATTTTTATTTTTATTTTCATATTTATTTACTTAGTTATTATTGTTATTGTTACTTTTATTTTCTTTTATCTTTTTATCCCTTTTTGTTCATATTATGTGTTTAATATATGTTCTAATAGATCTAGAATATGAGTGCATAATCTGATTTCGTATCATAGAGATTGATAAATCATTATATGAATATAGATGTACCGTAATTGAAAGGAGTTGATTGCAACCGTAGAGATAGAATGGCATAAATCCTCCAGATTAGGGTTAAACCTAATAATGGAATTCACAAATTGATAAAGCAATCTTACAAACTTTAACCTGAGTAATTCAGTTGATAAATTTAAGATTAGTTGTTAGTAGACTTAAGAGAGCTATTTGCATATGATAAGGATTTTCACGGTTCAATAGTCAATAAAACAATTACATAATAAAATGGTTAATTATTTAATGGTATTCGGGGGATTTATTACCTAGACACTAATTCTTGATATTGATTGTTTTCCAAGTGATTTCTTTCATTTCTGTGTTCAATATTGCTGACTATTTTATTTTAATTGTTAAGTTTTATTTTCTTGATTAAAACCCAAAATTCAATTCGTAGGTTAGATAATAAGAGAAAGGTAATTACTGTCTTTCTGGAATTGACTCATAGTTGTAGGTAATAGCTATAGTTACGTCATGTACTTATGGTTAATTCAATATCTTAAGAAAAGTCCAATCAATAATGTTAGAAGTTGGACACTTGTACGATAATGGTGGTTGAGATAAGTTGATTTAAGAAATAATTCAAAAAAATTACAAGAAAAAAGATCAAGCTTTAGAATAAGGTAAGAGTTGAGATTCATGCTTTATTATGATTTATGTGTTAATTATTTTATAGAATTTAAGTGATCTTAGCTTTCGAAAAATCAAATAAAAGTAAGTTTCGTAATTATTATACTGTGTAGAATGAAAATTTGCGCCAATTTTCCAACAAATTAATCATTTAACAGATAAAAGATAGTTTCTAAATTGTGAGTGATACCCTCTAAAATAATTATTTATTTACAATTATTATTATTATTTAACATTTTGGTTAATGTCTTTAACAAAAAATTTTGTTATTAGTCTTTAACAAAAATTATATATAACATTTGAGTTAGATTCATGAGTTATTTATAATTGTATGTCCAATTTAGATGACACATAATATTTATGCAAGGATATTAGCAGAAGTCTAAATATAAAGTTTTTGTAAATAAAAAAAAATTAGTAGTTGAAAGTTTAAAATATAAAATTAAAGTGAAGAACTAAAAATTAGGTGGACCTTTTTCATAAATTACAGAGAAACCTTTGTTAGTGTAATTAATACATACATGAGGGGTTTGAGTTGAAATTAATGTTCAAATATAGACCAAGATTTAAGTTTTAGGAGAGCGTTATGTTTAATATTATGTATATGTAGGATAAGGGACGGAGCCATGTTATAGGAGAGGGGGGCCATGGCCCTCTCTTTCAATTTTTTTTTTAAAAAATTACTTATATAATTAAAATTTTTTAAATTACAAATATAAGTGGCCCCTTCTTTAAAAAAAAAATCTCTATCTTCCCTTCTCTTCAACTCTGCACGCACAGCCTTCCTTCTCTGGCCCCCCTTAAAGTTGAGTCTGACCCGTCCCTGTGTAGGATTGACTAGAGTAAGGTACGATAAAATAAAAGTGGTAAGATGTGATTAAATGAAAGACTGTACTGGTTAGATGGGGAAGATGATTGCATGTGTTAGAGAATCCTAGAACAATCATCCACCCCAGTTCCAACTGTATCTCTATCTACAAATTTAATCATTTTTCTCATACACTTCCACCGTGAAAAAGCAGTTACTCTGTGTCATGCACACAAGGTCTGGGGTTGAAATTTCTATTGGTCCGAGACGTAATAAGTCACCTTAAGATTTATGTTACATTGACAATATATTAAACGAAGGAACACTAAGCCGACTGATTCAAGTTTCAACAACTCGCACCTAATGTTGCTATTATCCAAGACACCAAGTCTAACGTTGAAATCTTAAGACTTTTTACCTTTAAGTTCATCACTTCAAAGTTGTCACCTGTCAGTTAATAAAATGTTGAATTGTTCGTAAGCTTTATCTGCAAGACATATGTCAAGTCATCAATAAAAAGCGGCAAGACATCAAGTGGACTCCGTATAGGTTAAATTCTAACATAGATGGTCCAATTCTTTGTTGACTGTCCAAGGTCAGGTTACTCACGTCACATTTTTTTGTCGTTCTCACTATAGTTTTAAGATCAATTTTTTATTTAACAAAAGAATCTTTTAACACTTTTATCTAAAATCGTATCTAATTGACTGATTCTGGAAGGAAATTGTCCTGACACAATAACTAGTGTACACTTATAATATACATGTTCTGTACACCGAATAAATCAGAGGGATAATAATAATATATGACAGGAAGATGGAGAGGGAGAGGGAGAGGGCATGAATGTTGGGTGCGTCATGGTATCTTTGTCCCCTAATAATTTCTCGATGGATAGGCAGCAACTACGGTCCTGCCCTACCGCACTATTCTGTGATTCCTTTGTCTGTTGCTACTTTGTTCGTATTAACAGTACTCCTGTACCCAGTTCATCCGAATTCGGAACAGGTTTTTATATTTTCACTCACTCTCTCTCTCCTGGTCTTTTCTTTTCTGTTTGGTTTATCTTCGTCTGTATGACCTACTCGGTTAACATCTTAGCTAAAGAAACAATGTTGTATTGATTAGACTCTGGTTGGGTCGGATGCATCGGACCCAAGTTCAATCTCACAGGCCGATCGATCAGTCTCACCCCATAAACTGATTTAGGCTTGGTCCACTCATTCACAGCCCATTAGCATGAGGAAGCTTCCCATGCACGAATGTGAGAGACGTATACACCTGA
>JANIPN010000007.1:21247184-21260668 GCA_027478595.1 Erythroxylum anguifugum
AACCAACAATGAAGCTTAGCATTCACAATTTCCACACACAATCTCATAATTCAATACATCATCCCATTAAACACATTTGAAGTCATTTATCATTCAAAATGTCAATTATCATTCAACATAACACCCAATTCACATCATATCTTTAACACATCAAAATGAAAATGCACACTTAATTTGGCTCGAGGGTTCCGTAAACAAAACAAAGAAACCGAGGTTTACTCTGTAAACAAAACGAGTTCACTTTTGGGTCTCGTGGGCCACAAGCGGGCAACCGGGAGAAGGCTTAATGTCGACGTGCACGTGACTACGAAATGGTTCCTCTCTCATCCAAACACAATTTAATCACATACTCAATTCAATCATTCACAATCTCACATTCTCATGATTAATTCAATCATTCTCAAATTCATAGTCTCATGCTTTTCTTTATCCCAAATGCCATGACACAATTCAATGGCATAATATGAACATACTCTCAATTTAACCATATCGCAATATCATACATCATCAATGCATAACATAACATCAAACACATCATAGAAATTCACAATTTATCAATTCAAGCATAAACATACACATATACACACACACAAGGCATTTTGCCCATCACACAATAACTATAAATAAATTACCCACCTTGAAATTCTTAGAAAATCCAAATTCAATGGCCTCCTTCCTCTTGCTCTTGGATGGGTTCGTGATTTCCTAAACACAAGCAAAAATTCCATAAATTCCAATTCAATTGGAAATTCCACAAATTTTCATAATCACCGTAAGATGAATCTAACCCTAATCAAGCTCCAATCTAACCTACTCATGATTCATATAGGTGAGAAAGCTCAACACCTAGTTTAGAAACCCCAAAACCCTATGGATCTCATCATCATCTTCTTCCTCCAAGCATTCCCAACACAACCCATTTCTCTCTCTAGAATTTTTCCATCACCAAACCACAACCCATTTCTTAACTAAAGCATGAAGAAGATGAACAACTCACCTTGGAAAGCTTGATTCTTCTTCTTTCTCACGAAAATTTCCTCCTTTTTCCTCTAGTTTTTCGATTTTCTTCTCTTTCCTTCTCTCCCTCACGTTTTCTCTCTTTTCCTCTTCTCCCTTTGGCAACCCACGACACTCTCCTCTCTTCTTTTAATTTTTTAGACACACTTTACTCCTTTTCTTCCCATTATACCCCTCCTTCACTTGGCCTTTCCAAAATTACCCTTGGTTTTGTCTTATATGGCTCTACACTCTTCCACCCACTAAAGCTACATTAAATACTAACTAACTACCCATCTTTTCAACTAATTTCATTCTTTACTCAAGCCCACTAAAATAATGACCCAATTCTAAAAATAAAAAAATCACTAAACAATTAATAAGAAGAATTTCAAACATATCGGGATCCAACAGGCAGTACACATAATTTTGTAGATATTGCGGTGGCGAGGAAAGGGAAGTGTGATCCTAGAGAAATTGATCCTGTTTCAATTACGGTAGGAAGAGGATTACAACTACAATGTCGATAATGTTTTAGAAACTTTGCATGGTCCATGCAAGGCGTGCAATTCAGTATGAACGCTCTGGTATTATCGTTAAGAGGTTGTGACGCCGTTTTGGGGGTTCAATGGCTAGTGGGATTAAACGACGTCTTATGCAACTTTAGGACTCAGAACATGACGTTTAATTGGGAAGGGAAGGTGGTGACCTTGCTTGTAGATCCAGAGGGAAAATCAAGAATTGTTTCAAGTAAAGGGCTCCAAAAGACTCTGCAGTGTTCGTCAAGTGGACAATTGCTCATGATACAACTTTCCACTCTAATCGAATATAAACTCCAATAGATGCGAATGACGGAGGAACAAGGAAATGTGTTCGACGAGATAATGCAGCACTATCCAATTATGCAGAGGTGTTCTAGGAACCATCTCATCTCCCTCCGAATCGCAAGTGCAACCACTTGATTGTAATGATGGACGGAGTTGATACAATTAATATGAGGCCATACCATTATTCAGGAACCCAAAAGGATATAATAGAACAAGAGGTTAAACAACTCATAAAGTAGGGGTTCATATGCCACAATTACCGTCCATACGGGTCGCCAGTAGTTGTTGTCAAAGAGAAGGACAACTCATAGAGGATGTGCATAGACTATCGAAGCTGAACAGATATATGGTGAAAGACAAATTTCTGATACCCTTTGTTGAAGAATTGCTAGATGAGCTGCACGGAGCCAATTGGTTATCTAAATTGGATTTTCGTTCGGGCTACCACTAAATCTGAATGCAACCATAAGATATTTCAAAGACGACTTTCAAAACGCACGAGGGACATTACGAGTTCTTGGTGATGCCCTTTGGGCTGACGAATGCACCCTCCAAGTTTCAATGGTTAATGAACGAGATGTTTAAACCATTTCTACGTCGTTTCATCCTAGTTTTTTATGATATAGTGATATACAGTTCATCGTTAACATTACATGTAGAACATATTTCTGTAGCCCTTCAGACATTACTGGACAATCAATTATTTCTGTGAGGAAGCAAATGTGTTTTCAAAGCTCGACAGGTAGATTTCTTGGGTTATACCATCTCTGAAGAAGGTGTGGCAACGAATCTGCAGAAGGTAAAAACAATCGGAGAATGGCTTGTACCGAAGTGTATTAAGGAGTTGAGGGATTTCTAGGAATTACTTGGTATTATACGAGGTTCATTAAAGGATATGGGGTGACGATAAAACCCCTAACATAACTGCTTACAAAGGAAAAAACATCCATTTGGAGTTCGCAACTGGAGGAACATATGGCTTTTGAGAGCTTAAAGAAAGCAATTATGTTTGCTTCGGTTTTAGCATTACCGGACTTTTCCAAAACATTTATAATCAAAGCCGATGCATGTGGACAAGGAATCGGTGCAGTATTGCAACAAGAAGGCCATCCCATTGCCTTCTTAAGTAAGTCATTGGCAAGGAGTCATCATGGGTTATCCATGTATGAGAAGGAGTTCCTAGAAATAATTAAGGCCATCAAACAGTGGCATCACTACCTGACTCCTAGACCTTTCATCGTCAGAACTGATCATCAGAGTTTAAAATACTTGTTGGAACAACGGTTGTCAACTCCATTTCAACAATCATGACTACTAAAGCTTTTGGGATATAATTTTGAAGTGCAATACCGAAGTGGTAAAGCGAATGCCGCCGCAGACTCCCTTTAGAGAATCACGAGTGCAGAAATGTTAATGATATTAGTAACATAGATGCAGATTAAAAGAAATAAAAAAGAGATGGCAGGAAGATGGAGTAATTCGAGACTTAATCAAGACATTGGAATCTGGCGATGCTAAATCTTGTGCATACCAATGGAAGGAAGGATTATTAAGATGGAAGGAACATTTAGTTGTGGGGACCAACTCGAGACTCCGTCAACAAATCATTGGCATTAGTCATGACGATGCTATGGGATGTCATGCAGGTGCGGTTGTCACTACAAAGAAGCTATAGAAAATATTTTTCTGGAAGGGCGTGGCTCGTGATGTGAGGGCTTATGTTCAGAACTGTATGAGTTGTTAGAGAAATAAATACAATAACTCTGCTTATCTCGGTTTACTGCAACCTCTCAGGATACCAAATGGAAGCTGGAAGGAGGTGAGTATTGATTTTGTGTAGGGTTTACCTGTTTCGAAGTGGAAGTTTGTTATATTGGTGGTGGTAGATAGGTTTACAAAAGATTCTCACTTCTTTCTTGTCAAGCACCCTTATTCCGCTTGTGATATAGCTGAATTATTCCTTAATAATATGTTTAAGTTACAAGGAATCCCGGAGTCCATAGTTAGTGACAAAGATCCGGTTTTCTTGAGCAAATTTTGGCAAGAGCTTCTTCGGTTGCAGGGGGTTAAGCTAAAATATTCAACCACATACCATCCACAAACGAATGGACAGACAAAGGCAGTAAACAAGATTCTCGAGACCAATTTGCGCTATTTCTGTGATGAAACATCTCAGAAATAGGGAGAATGGTTGGCGTTGGCGGAATGGTGGTACAATACCACTTACCGAGCTGCCATTAATACTACTCTGTTTGAAGTTTTGTTGGTTATCTGCCACCTATGTATTCTCCTTACATTGCAGGAGACCTGAAGGTTTTAGAAGTTGATAGAGTTTTATAGAATAGAGGGCTATGCTTAATGTCACAAGATTTCATTTATATAGGGCCCAAAATCGCTTGAAGCAATACGCGGATTCTAAACATTCAGAGAGAGAATTCAAGGTTGGAGACATGGTGTTGTTAAAACTACAACCATACAAGCAGTTCTCTTTATAAAGGAGGAGCAATCAGAAGCTATCCCCACTGTACTACGGACCATACAATGTGATTCAACGTATTGGAGAGGTGGCTTATAAGCTAGAACACCCAACTGATGTAGCAATACATCCAACATTTCATGTTTCGCAGCTTAAAAAGGCGTGTGAAGGTCAAGACCATACTTCTTCATCGCTACCAGAATTTCTTATGCCTGTAGAATGAGTTCTAGTAGCAATATTGGACAAACTGATTACCAAAAGAAACAACCGAGTAGTTAGACAATGGTTAATTCAATGGTCAGATAGGGAAAACACTGGCGCTATATGGGAGTATGTTTTCGACCTCCATAAGCGATTTCCTGAAATTAATTTGATAGATAAAGACATTAAAGGGAAGGGGATTGTTGCGGTGATTGACGAAGACGAAGGAGCATGACCAGAAAATGCCGAAGGTCAAAAATATTAGTTAGCTTATACGCAACGTTTAGAATAAGACCAGGGAATGACATATGTACTCGAGTGTAGGGAATTACTCGCGTAATGTAGTAAAGCGTGTCTCCCACATTGTGTATAACATGTTTGTTATGAAATAATGATGTTTGTTTCTCTCTCTGTGTATCTTTCTCTGTAACTCTTTCTCTCTCATTTCTATAACCAATTTCTGTTATTCGAAGGCCTCGTATGAGCTGCAGGTAAGTGGCGAATTAATTTCTATCAATAGTTGCCCACAAACAGCTAGGTTACTTATAACACCCACTCATTCTTGCACTTCCAAGTTTGCCCTGCCACTATTTTTGTTCTGAAATATTTACAAAACGACATAGTTTTAACCCTAAACTTTTTTCCAAAGGTTGTAATTGATAAAGGCGATACTCAAATTGAGGTTATGTTTAGTTGGATGTTTATTAATGAAATGGAATGGAATATAATATTATTTTATCGTTTGGGATGAGGGTTTATAATAAAATGGAATGGGATGGAAGAGGAGGGTTTGATATTACATCTCATTCTATCATAAACAATAAAAATGAAAGACCTTTGATTTGAGAGGTTTAGTATGAAACGTAAAATGATAAACAACTTTACACTATATTACATTATAAACCCTTCATCCAAATAACATTTCACTATAAATATTACATTATGAACCCTTTCGTCTCTCCTAAATAACAAAGTTCTAATATTACATCTATTTACATCTTATTCCATTATAAATCATTATGTTTCATTCTATTTCATTCCATTCCATTAAAATTCATACATCTAACCAAACATAGCCTTAAGCGTGGAAATTTTGGACGTGTTTTTGGGAATTTGGATTGGCTTTTAAATAGACATTATTTTAATATAACTGATTAAGATGATATGGATTTAATCTATAAATTTAAGAAATAAACACCAAGATGAAACTATACCAAAGCGAGAGAATTGAAAGAGATCTCACGTATTGTCATCAATATTCAAATTAGTTCTTTAAAAGTTTCTTAGAATCTTGTACTAATTTTTTAATTTCTTTTTATAGTTTTAATTTTCGTTTTTTAATAAAAATTGTGTTTAGTCGTTAATATCATTTTAATTAATTATGAGATTACTAATTATTAAACATAAAGAATTTCTAATTTATATTTTAATGATAACAAGATATAAATATTATTAATATTGTACGTTTAATAATTAAAAAGTGAATAAAAGTATCCCAATATTCATCCATTGATGAAAATTCACCTAAAAGTAAATCTTAGAACAATTCCAAAAAAAAAGAGTAAATCTTAGAAAATGTAAGCATAAAACTAAAACATTACTAAAAGAGATAATTGAAGTACCTTTTAGTTATTAAAACACCAATAATTAAGTATATAAAATTTTAAAAGTCACAAAGAGGACTTTGATAAATTTCGGGTTAGTCTAATGAAAAATAATGAATGAGAAATATCTTATAAATATAGAATAATCCAAACAATGCATTAAGATTTTATATTATTAATAAGATATGCCCCCTTTGTATAAGAATGAACATGTTATGGCTACTTAGATTAAAGAATGTAGTCCTAATACTACTTTTATTGAGAATTATAAATTACTATTTTAAATTGAAATTCTAACATATTAATTTGATTAGGATTTTAATTATAAGTTTTGCTCAAATCATTTCCCCTCTTCTCAAAAGAATTCAACCCAAATCATAATCACAATCAAATACTATATGCCTCATCCATATGTTGATTCTTGTAACATATTCTTCCTTTTTACTTCCCAATTTCAATTTGTCATTATAGAATTACTAGGTATCAAGGGCACTAGAGTAACCAATTTTTTTGAAAATTAAAATATATATTCTAAAAGAATAAGGCTTAGCCTTTCAAAAGAATTACAAGGAGTTCAAAAGTTACAACACAAGCTACAAGCTTGGAAACACAATTCAGACTATGAAATACAACCCAAAACTTAGGATCCAAGTTTTAATTTAAAGTCATGGAAACCCAATCTTTAGGCCAATACATTGTCTAGCTTTTCTTCTTTGAAATAGGTTATAAAATACTTTATTCTTGAAGCCGTTATGAAAGACTTTTCAAATTATAGTCTCCTCAATAACTTATGCCTTACTTATATAAGCATCACATTATAAAAGAACTTCACTCTCATACTTTCTAATGTAAATCAAAATCAACATTTGTTTAGTCACTTTAATATTCAAATACCCAATAAATCACTCCAACTTATAATCTTAGATGTTTCAATGTGGGCAACTTCGACTTTTCCACAAGTGTTGTATTAACTACATTAACAGAATTCCCTCTATTAATAATTATGTTACATATTGCTCATATGACATCCTATTTGGAAGATACTTTCTATCTACAACTCCATGTCATCCTCCTTCACTAGAACTCTCAATGCCTCTTTGCCACTAGTTCTTATCCATTTACTAATATACTTAATTCCATTAGTATTATTAATACTTTTAAGTGTTAGCATGGACTTAACATCATCATAATCACTATTTGTTTCAACCCTATCATTCTCTCTATAATAACAACAACAATAACAACAATAACACCCAATAAAATCCTGTTGAGACGCAGGTCTGAGGAGGTCCAGTAGCTTATCTATCTTCTACCATATTCTCTCTAATTATGGCGATCTTCATCTTCTTGTGTTAGCCTTCCACACATTTAAACCTTTGATTTGGCCCTTGTAAATTTTTATATGAGTTTCTATGATAGTGATGATAAGAATGCAAAATGACATATCTCTCTTAATATCTAGTCTTTTGCAACTATGTTATGCCTATAAGTACTTTGATTTACGATTCAACTAGAGGTGTTAAGCACAGAGTAAAGTTATTTGTACATTTATAGATAATTTCAAAATTCAATCCTAAAATTAACATAACTTTCTCATACAAGGTCTAACTAAGATGATTCAAAATGTTATGGAAAGCTTAGAAAGAGATCCAAAACTTTCATAACGTGAGTTTTGAGATATACTAATAAGTAAATTCTTAGCATGATCTCGAGAGCATTTTGCTTATGTTTGGATAATTTTTATATGATTTGGCACTCAATGTGGTTTTTCTTTTATTTACATGTCTTGTTTCCTTCATAAAGAAGAAATGAATTCGAACAAGTTAGATTCAAGTTGGAGAAGTCTTGGCATAAATTTGGACAAACATGGGGTTGAACATAAAGCCATGTTCAAAAAATGAGTTAAACAAGACACTTTGTTCTACCCTGTGTTAGTCCTTGGCTCATTTGAGTTCTTCAACAACTTGTCATATAAAGGAAAATAACATGAACATGAATATGAACCCATGTTTATAGCCTTCAAACCTATATTCTAAAGATGAAACCTCGGATATGTAATAGAGGAGCTATTAAGTCATCATAGGTAAAACATGGTACCGTGTTGGTGGCCAGTAGTGGTAATGATGTTTTTGTAAATTAGAATTTTATACAACTGTGAAGGATAAGGGCCTAATATGGTTTTGTTTTGTACCCATATTAGGCAAAACTCTTTGATCTTTTGATGGTTTTATGAGAATAAAAGGGAGCCTTTAAGGAATTAAATATGGGGAACATAGTGCAGTCAATAGGACCTAAATTGGAGAGTCTTGACACAAGAAAAAAGCAACCTTTGAGGTAAAGCTTAAAATCTTATCAAGATTCAGCCAAGAACTTCAAGAATTTAATAATCCATGAGAATGGGTTATTTTATCATAATTTCTTTCTTTTTTTATATATCTTTTACTTTAGTATTAACTAAATTGAGATATAGGTCTAAATAGGATGAACCCTAGAACTATTATTTTGGATTGATTTCTTGATTTAGTGACCAAACTAAATTTTATTGCAAATTATCCATGATTTCTTATTATTATTTAATTAAGATATGTTAAATTTTATTTCAATCTCAAATTTCATATATAAGGATTAAGAAATCATAAGTATGATAGATCATGATAAAAATAAGTTGCATCAAATCATAAGGATAAAACAAAATAAATCTTATGAGTTGTTGTCAAATATATTATGAAAATTCATATAACAAAATAATGCATTCTTTGGGGTTTCAATTAGAAAAAGGTTTCGGTCAATCAGCTAAAGGATAGGATTGTATGTCTAAAAAAAGAATACAATTTTAGCTTTGGAATTTCTACTTATCCAAGAAGCTAGAGTTAATCACTAAATTAAGATAACTCTAAGAATTGGAAGGCTTTAAAGGAATTTTATTTGGATTTATTTATCTTTGCTTGCTTTATTATTGTTTATTTCTTTAGTTAGTTATTTTATATTTGAAATTTTAATTTAGTTAAGGATATCTTTAAAATCAATCATTCTTTTTATAAAATTAGATTATAGAAAGGCGATTAGAACTAGTACTTATGGTCCTTCTGTTGAAGTAAATCACTTGTTAGTACAGTCTTTACGTACAATATACAAAATGAAAAAGAAGGGGGGGTTGAATTGTGTATCCTTTTCTTGAATGCAAACCCCTTTGATATTTCTTTGAAAAACTAACTTTTTCAAACTCTTAAATGAATATCACAAGTGTTATACGAAAGTATCTACGTGATTAATCACAAATAACTTCTATATACTTGTATAAGAACAATAGAAATTAAAGTATAGAGTTAGAAGATGGACACGACGATTTTATCCTGGCTCACCCCAAATCTTGGGCTATATCCAGTCCTCAGAATTCTTCTGAGATTTCACTAAACTTCTCCAAAGTTACAAGTATTCTTTCCCTCTCAGAGCCTCTTCAGGTCTCTTACACAAAGTATTATTTTCGCTCTCTTAGCCTCTTCAGGCTTTCAGCTTTTCCTTTCTCTCACTAGAAAGATATTGCTAGCTTTGTTACAGTAAAGATTGCTCTCATGTTTCGCACAATGAATACAATATTTTTAACTTGAAAGCTAAACGTTGAAGTTCAAAAACTAAGATCTCAAAAACTTGATCAGTCTTCGACTACGACTTGTATTTATAGCCTTCGTCTCTAACTGCTTCTTGTTTCTTGTAGAAATCGTTATTCAGTTGAGTTCTGTAACTAACTCCACTGACTAACTGTCCGACGACTATCGTGTCTACGTCTTCGTATCGTGTGTGTTTTTACTCTTCTTTTATGTTTTTCTGCGCTTCTTCTGTGTTTTGCTTCTTCTATCTTTTGCTGCTTCTTATGTCTTCTTGCTTCTTCTATCTTTTTCGCTTCTTCTGTCTCTTTTCAGCGCTTCTTCTGTCTTTTGCCGCTTTTTTTGTATTTTGCTTCTTCTATCTTTTTACTTCTTCTGTGATTTGCTACACGTTTAACACACTTATCAAAACAGTTCATTATTTCTAATATTATTATTATTTGATTGTCACCAAAATTATTAGTCGTGAAGTCATTTTGACTTAGCAATCTCCCCCTTATAAATGAATATTATTTATATAATGAGTAAGAAGATATTATATACACATGTGAGAAAAATTGTAATCAATACTATCTTCTTCTTCTTGTCTCTGGTCTCCCCATGTACTTTCTTCTTTTGCTTTTTCTCTTCTCCTATCTTTCTCTTCTTCTTCTGCTCTTCTCCCTCTATTTGTTATTAATAAAAAATCTTTATCGAAGATGCTTCATAATTTTAGAGAACATTTGTTGCATATCAGTGCAGATCAACTTGAGGTCTTCTTCTATAGAAACTCGTAAATGAGCTACTTCCTCATGTAAATCACCCACTGAGTCACACAGATCATCAACCTTGTCATGAATTTCTTCAATTTTCTTAACCAAGGCTTCATGAGTCCCCTGCTGTATGTGACTAACTTCTTACAAACGAATAGTAGGATCATGTTGGGGTGTTCTTGGTGGAAGGAAGTTTGTAGCAACAGATGGTTCTGAAGGTAAAACATCAATTCCATGATTGTGAAAACAGCAGGTTTGAAAGATAGTTTTCCTTCAGGAAGATCAAGGTCATCAGGTCTAAGTAGCTTTGGAACTAGTTTTCCAAGAAGGTGTAGTACATCTCTAATTGAATTTATACAACTCAAGGGTTTAAAGTGCATGATTAGGTGCACAATAGTCTCTAAGTTGAATCTAATATCTTCAACCCTGATGGTTCTGTACTACCCTTTGGTCACTCTGCCAACTCCCTAAAAAGTCCATCTGTGGTGAAGCGTCCGTACTGACTTCTTGATGCTTTTAAGATATGGTGTGAAACATATATTCCTTTCTATTGAGCTGCATAACATGCCTCATCTATGTTCCTCACTTCTGCTTCTATCTGATCTTCTATCAGATCACCTATATTTCCTTCTGGATACGTTTTCTTCTTCCCTTTATCTTCATTGCGTACAATTGAAGGTCTTGGTTGTATGTCTGGTACAATCTTGATCACTGTTCTTTTTTGTGATTAGGTAAATAGTATACCTCTCCTTTATCATCTGTGTTGGACATGGTTTTGACTTTTCATCTTGCAGAACACCATACAACCTTTTCTCTCCATGATTCACCAGATATATTGATCAACTATTTACCAGTATTAGTTCAAATTGTACCTTGACCAACCTTCTCAAAGATTCTCTTATAATGATTGAGCTTCTACTCCTGACAGGTACAACTTCTTCGATCACCTTCAGTTTCAAATCCTCTTTTCTTATAGGTTGAGAAGGATCAATCTGTACTAAACTGTGTTCAACTGAATTTTTCTTTTGTTGAACATCAGTTGGAGTACTCTTTTTCTGACTAGTCTTCTGCTTTTTACTTTCTTCTACCAGTCTAGAAGGAGGTTGTTGTGGAGGTTTCTTCCTTTCAAACTCCAACTTCCTCTTAATTTCTATTTCTTTGGCCAATTTTGCTGACTGCTCTTGCAAAATTGAGACTAAAGATCTAGTTGCCTGTGGTGCTTTCTTTCCAGAGTCTCCACTAAGAGTCAACCCTTTCCCTTTCTTCTGCTCTTATTGACGCAGGGTTACTAGTCTTAGTTGTTTGGAATTTTTAGAATGAAGTGTCTCCCCCTTTCTCTTCAAAGACACTTTTTTTTTCAGACTGTTGCACCTGGCTTTCTTCTCTATAAGAAATCGTCTTAACTTTCATTGATTCAACTGACGATTTCTTCTTTTCTTCTATAGACATTCTTCCAGTGGATTGAGGTTTTGACTTCCTTGTGGGCATAACTTTTTCACTCACTCTACGTTTGATAATACGCTCCCCATCAGTCCTTGCTTTTGCCATAGAATCTGTATCCTCCTGTTCTTGATTCTTCAAGCCCATTCTACTGATAGTTGTCCCATCAATGACACTTTTAATGGTCATCTTCATTATGTTTCCTCTTTCAAGAAAATTTCCAGAATCTCTGAAGATTCTTGTCAGAAGCATACCATACGGTAGGGCATTAGAGTCTCTCTGCGACTTCATCATGTAATTGAGGATTAGGTGTGGAAGATCTATGGGCTGATGGTTAAGTAGATGGAATAGGCATTGCTCATCTATCGTCGTCACCATATTCTTCGATTCTGTTCTTGGTAGAACATAATGAAAGAGTAATGCATATAGAAACCTAGCCTTCGAAATAAGAGTTGAGGCCTTCTTTTCCTTTGGGTCACTACATCCATAGAGTTGTCGATTGATATGTGCTTTCTCTACACTGGCTTGAGTCATCCATCTTGTTTTATGGGCCACCTTTGCTTCAACATATAGACATCCACTAGCTTTCTCGATTGACTCCAGTGTCACAATGACCGACAATCTATCCACCACTGATACTAAGGTATTGTCTACTACTTTTGTATTCTTTTAGAACTCATATACTTCATTCAGGTAAACTGTTTCACGGACCTAAGAGAAGTTCTTCCATCTAGCTACATCAATCTCTGGTTCGATGTTCATCTAGTTCTTCTTCAAGGAATCGAAATCGACATGTCTTCCATAATCATTGATTGCTCCATTTTTTCTGTAGTCAATAGAAACTCAACGCACAAATGTATTTCTCAAAGTGATGATGCTAGTTTCTGAAGTTGAGAGTGTGAGCAAGGAGAACTTGATATCAAGAACAGAGTAATGAAATGTTTTGTTGCAAAAGTCGATTTCAGGGTATTTCAAGAGTATTCTAGAGTAGGTGATATTCTCAAGGCTTTGGGAAGATTTCCCTCCAAAACTTTCTCATGAAAGAAATTACCTTCTGCAACTTACTTGAAATCTTACGACTTTTATCTTCTTTACTAAGAGGATCATCTGGGTCATGAAGTGTCAAACGATTGGTCACTTAACACTACAATATTCAGGTTTTGTTTGATTTCTTTGAACCTTTCTTCACTCAATGGCTTAGTGTAGATATCTGCCTATTGATAATTTGTCTCAACAAACTGCAGACTAACGATCTTCTTCTGTATGTAGTCTCGTAGGAAATGATCTCTAACTTCAATATGCTTTACCCTAGAGTGTTGTATTGGATTCTTCGATAGGTTGATAGCACTTGTGCTATCACAGAAGATTGGAATTTGTTCTTCTTGTATTGAATAATCCTCTAACTGGTACTGTAGGAAAATCCCGGGAGGTACATCACATGTACCAGGTGCGGAAAACAAAACTTTTTATCACCGGGACTTTCCCGAACCCAGGATCCAGGTGTCGATATGAAGACATCAACCTAAACAGCCAATAGAGACTGTCTCTAAAGGTGATCCACGCAGAGATCAGAAAACCTAACC
>JANIPN010000007.1:21292537-21310354 GCA_027478595.1 Erythroxylum anguifugum
ATGGTTAATGAATGGAGCATGATCAAGTCTACTTAAGGTATTAACCTAAATGCAAACAAGACATATCCAAGTGACAAATGTGAATGATTATGAATTTTGATTAAGGAAATATACCCGAGATAGTCATTGTGCATGCATTGAACACGACATATGTATATATGTGCACAAATGAATAAGTATTTGATTGATCAACTTTGTAATGTGAATTGTGTGTGAATTGTATAATTTTAGATGCTCAAGTTGGATGCCATTCAGACAATGCCGGACCATCCAGGTAATAGCATAAATTGGAGCATACAGTGAGTCAACCTAGATGATCTTCTAAGGATTGATTTATTCTATTTAACTTCCAATTATTGAACTGTTTGTGATTTGTATGTGAATTCGGGAATTTAATAGTCCGAGGAGTTTGATATTTGGGAATATTTTGGAAGTGTTCTGTTTGCATCTAAAATTTGAATGATATCTATTTGCAACTGAATTCTGAATGATTTTAGAACACTCAACGAAAGTTGAAAGCTGGACTGAGGTCCGATGAATATAAGATTCTGTCTATGCATCATAAGTGAATGCTATTCATGACATATTCTATTATTTGATGTATTTCATAAATTGCATGTTTAGATAAAGGCATTGTGATCAGAATACCCAATCTAAAAGAGCTTTAAGCTCAAAATTTTGCATGTAGAGCTTTGCTCCATGATTTCTATATCTGTCTGAGCCTCATGGGCCAGTATTTGTATCTGAAAGGCGCTCGATCATAACAAATAATAGCAAATATGGAGTCTTATATGCATCTGCATTTTTATATTTATGATTATTAAATATATGATTTTGAAATCTTTTCTGAAATTGTGATGATAAAGTGATATGCAATGATAATGTGATTGATTGGGTTATACATGTTCTAAAAGAATGTATGTGAAAAGTGTGTTATTCATTATGTCTTATTGAGATGGAAAATGTTTGTGAAATTGGTTGGTTGCATCTAATACTAGTCACTACTCTTCTAAAGATAATGTATATTGATTAATCACAAGAGTAAAAGTACATAATCAAGTTTCCATGAATTTTTGTAGTCAATTCACTCTCTAATTATGACTATATAGTCTTAAAAGCAATAGAAAAAGAGAAATTGTTTGTTTGTTTGTTTGATTTCTAAAACACCTAAGAAACACACACAAGTAACAAACAAGCTTAAAACGTGCATGAAAACTAAGATCCTCACCCCCAAACTTAATGCTTACATTGTCCCCAATGTAACATTCAAAGTAAGAAATGAAGCATTTAACTTAAACGAAAAACATGATAGGGGGGGGGGGCTTAGTTTTATGCAATTAAGAAAACAAAGTAAAATTGAACATATGAAGGAAATCAAATTAAACAACATAAAAGTGAGAAAATTGATGAATGATTTCGAAATTTGGTTCTCGGATCAATCTCTGCCTACACACAAATAAACATATGTCATTGCATTATTGTTTTCACACCTTTCTTAGAACTATTGATCGTTAATTGGACTATTTCGTGATAGTTACTATTGTAATAAACCGCAAGTGTACGACATAGCTATAGCTAGTATCGAGAAGTACGAGTCAATCCCACAAAGACTATGAATGCTAACAATTACCCTTCCCCTATTATCTAGAGATTGATTTTAGATTTTTAATAAAAAGAAAACAAAAACTAAACAATTAAAGAAATAATAAACGATAATGAATGCAAAGATGAAAGGGTGCTTGTTCTCTCAATTGTTCTTTTATCATAAACCTTTAATATGCCATAGCTTTTAGGATATTTTTGGATAACATGAAAAAAGATGAGAGGTTGTTATAAGGATGATTGATGCATTGAATTGATATATGCTTGAGGACAAGCATGAGTCCGATATAAAGGAATTTGATAAGATATTATTTGGTTATGTTAATTGAAATTATTTTTTTTGTTTTGGCTAAATTTTGCTGCTTAAATATGAAAATTAATGTTTGTTTTGTTTTAGGAGATAACAAGTGAAGATTGCATCAAATTGGAACATTATTGGTCAAAACCACAAATTTAGGAAAAAGTAGACACATTATTGCAGTACATAAGGAGAGGTCACGCCTAATGCCAAATTCACTTCAAGGGTTTGAATTCAATTAGAAAACTTGTTTCCATCTCTATTTTGTACAGATCTCGATTTGTTTTAAGTAGGAGTCTTTGCAAGATAGAAGTAGATTAGGTTTTTAGTAGGACAACAAGAGGATAACACATCTACCACCTTCTTTAATATTATCTTTTCTTTTCTTTTTTGTTTTTCCTTAATCTTTCATCTTTTCTTTTATTTTTGGTGTTAGAAATAAGACGATGTGTGGCTAAACCCAAATATTTTAATTCAAGGGGATCCAAGCCTCTAGTTTTAACCTTGTGAGGTTTTGTTCTAAACTTATATTCATGTTTTACTCCAAATATTTCTTGTTATGTGTTCTTATACTTTGTGAATAATTAATATTGATTAATCTAACAAATTACTTTAATGTTGATTATTCTACAACTATTCATAAATTTAGTGATCCATAATTGTTATGAAGGATTGATACAAGTAGCAATTATGTTCTTTATGAATTTACATATTTAACTTATGATAAATAAGAAAATTAAGTTGAATAGTTGTAGTTATCTCAATTATTTAATATAGGGTCTAGTCTTTTTCATTAAGCTAATTGCTATCATTTAATTGATATAGAATGTTATCATAACCAATCAATTAATAGTAAGTTTTAGTTTGAATGCTATGCTTGAATAAATCAATTTAAGAAAATTTGAGTATGACTATTCTAATATATCATAGTAACTTATTAAATTGTGAAAATTATTCTTTTTAAATCAATAATCAATGTTACAATTAGATGAGGTCTTTTCTTTGAATTAGCATTAAATACTCTTAAATTTATCACTTTTATATTCAGTTGATTTATTTTGATTCCTTATAAATTTTATTAAATTAGTCAATTAATTATAAACCACCACTCTGTTTTCTTAATTGAAAGTAAGAAACTGGTTTTTAGTTCTCTTGGGATTCGATTTGGTTTTATGACTACAACAAAATTAGAAAATTAGAATTAATTTTGAGGGCTTCAACAACCTAATCAATTTCCATTTTAGTTGATCTCTATTTACAAGTATCCATTCGGCAACCTCTTTACTAGCAATAATAAAACACCAAAAAATTAGAGAAAATATAATTTAGAATCTAAATAAATAAATGATTGTATCTTAATCTTTTATATAATATTAGATAGTAAGTACTAATAAAAAATTCATCTTATTTTACTGAAAAGTAAGTATTAAATAAATAATAATATGTAAAAGTTTATTTATTAAAATATATTTAATTTAAAAATTAATGTGGATATATAAATTAATATTTAATTTGTAAAATGTTTTGCATTTTATGGATGTTTTAAACGTAAAATATATTCATCAAGTATTATCAAAATTTACATGTTTTAATTTTTCAGAATAATTTCTATTTTATATTTTAACAAAATAATTACAAAAACTAAAATAAATAGAATAATTAAATTATACTAGTAATAAAAATTAACAATCAGATTTTTTTATTTAAGTAATAATAAAATGAGGTTCTTACAAAAATAAAGATAAAAAATCAAAATCACATTTTCTTCTTAATTAAAAAATAAGTAGAAACTGAATATTTTTTTTTTGCTTAATATAAACATAATAAAAAATCAAGCTCAGGTTTGTGGGAAGTGGACTAGAAGTCCAGAAACGCGGATTTACAACACCGGCACGCTATTTGGGTGCTGAGCTGTTTCTTCAAACTTCAAAAGATAATCCCATATTTTTCTTTCAAAAGTCAAAACTACCCTTGCTCCCATTTCCGCCCCAACTTTTACTCCATGCATCCAGACAGAACCTCCGGACTTAGAAGTAGACAACACATATGTCTTTTGACCTTGTCCGAACTCACACTTTCCATACCAAGTCCAATACAATACCATTATACAATAGATACATACACAACACAAAAATAGGAAGCAGTCAGGCCTCTGAGCCAGCGTTCCAGGGATGCCCTGTCCATTTGGTTCTGCTTTTTAACGCGTTCTGTTTTCTTGCCCAAAACCAAGAATCTTCCCTTCCCTATCCGATTCTCTTTCTCTAAAATGGTATATTAATAAAAGCTCATTACATGACATGAACAACGGGTTTCGTATAAAATAACTTGAATAAGCTGCCGTAGTGCGGACAAAGCGTGTTGTTTTGAATATGTATTAAGACTTAGTGCTCGGTAATTGCTGTTCACGACCCAGTCTTCCAAACCTTCTCCTTTATCTCTCCATCCTACTTCCCCATGGGTTGCTTTTTCGTTTCATGGGATACTTCGTTTGGCGATGACTTCGAAGCGTTTCTTTTCAAGATTGTTTCTACATTCTCCACTTGTACTCTTTTCTAGGCGATAATCAGGACAATACGATCTGTTGCATTGCTTCCTTATATTTGCCGGCTTGTAAACTCTAGAGAGTGAGTCCGCCCTTTTTCTTCTTCTGGTTTGATCCATAGCATCTGGATTTTTGTTACACGGTTTGGACCCTTTCCTGCTCACGAACGATGACATGGTATATTACTGAAAATGTTTATGCTCTTTTGCTCTTTCTTCTCTTGCCCTTTTCTTTGCTTTGATACTTTTTGGGCAATGAGATTCTGAATCTCGAGTTTTTCTTTTGACGGAAAAAAAGCCACTAGAATAGTTTTCTTGATGAGATATTTGTGATTTCTGCTTCAATGTGTTTTTTTTCAAATGTTCATTGCACGTCATTGCTATGTGTTCTTCCTTCTGAATTGTTAATACTTATTTGGTTTTAGCTAATTGTAACATTTTCTTTTCTTTCTTTCTAAATTGTGATGAATGGTGTTTGATCGCTGAGAAAATTTCGAAGGGTGGCTTGGTTCTTGCGTTTATGTTTTTTGGTATGGTCAAAAGGGCTTAACCAGTTAAGTCCAATCCTAGTATGCTGTCTTTTTGATGCATAGTTTTTGGCGATTGCTGATTGTCTCCCCATTATAACATATTTTTATTTGCTACCATCCAATAAGCAAAGGCAAAGAAGTATAGAGATTCAGTTAATCTATAATTCGTTTGTTCTAATAGTCCTTGGTTGTGAACTTTCTGTAGCTTGAAAGTTTTCGTTTTTAACTTTGATAATCCAGGATCTGATCATTTTCTTTCAATTTGAAACGATTTAGTTCAATTTATTTGTTGCTTTCAGGATCTGAAGTAAATCAGCGTTATTGTTGTTAAACTATGGCATCAAATTCGTTCAAACTTAGCCGATCTAATCTATCAATAAGTTCTGATGCCACTGATTCTCAAAAGCCACCGTTGCCTCCTACTGTGACATTTGGCCGGAGAACTTCGTCAGGCCGTTACGTCAGCTATTCTAGGGATGATCTTGATAGTGAACTAAGTAGTCACGATTTCATGAATTATACAGTGCATATACCACCAACCCCGGACAATCAACCTATGGATCCATCCATCTCACAGAAGGTTGAGGAACAATATGTGTCAAATTCACTCTTCACAGGTGGTTTTAATAGTGTTACTCGTGCTCATCTCATGGACAAAGTGATTGACTCTGAAACTAGCCATCCCCAAATGGCTGGTGCTAGGGGATCCTCTTGTGCCATTCCAGGTTGTGATGCAAAAGTAATGAGTGACGAGCGTGGAATAGATATCCTTCCTTGTGAATGTGATTTTAAAATTTGTCGGGACTGCTATATTGATGCTGTGAAAACTGGAGGTGGAGTTTGCCCAGGTTGTAAAGAGCCATATAAGAACACAGAATTGGATGAAGTTGCTGTAGACAATGGGAGGCCCCTTCCACTTCCTCCTCCAGGTACTGTTTCCAAAATGGAGAGGAGATTGTCATTGATGAAATCAACAAAGTCAGTACTGATGAGGAGCCAGACTGGAGATTTTGATCATAATCGGTGGCTGTTTGAAACAAGGGGGACATATGGGTATGGAAATGCTATATGGCCAAATGATGGCGGCTTTGGTGGGAATGATGATGATACTGTTGAACCCAAGGATTTGATGAACAAACCATGGAGGCCTCTTACTCGGAAACTGAAGATACCAGCTGCTGTAATCAGCCCATACCGGTATAGTGTTTTTTATTTTATTTGTTCTCCTTCACAACGTACAGTTGAATGTCATGGGCTATCACTCGTTTCCGAAGTTTTGTTTTTAAATGTTAAGTCAAACATTCCATGTCAAGAACTTTAACAAGGGAGATCAATTGATTTTATCTGCACAGAACTCTCTAAAGAACCTTCCAGCTGGTTTGCTGGAGAAATTACTGACCTGTAGATTTTTAACTGGTATTCTAAGTTTATAATTTTGGTTGTAATTTTATATATGAAAAAATTAGTATTCAATAAAACGTGAAGATAGATTGTAGGAAATGCCATTCTTTCCTTGGACCACCTATCAATACTAATGACTCTCCTTATGATTTCTGTGCATATATTCAAATAGGCTTCTGGTTTTTATTCGGATTGTTGCTCTCGCATTATTTTTGCAATGGAGGGTCAGCAATCCCAACCGCGATGCAATTTGGCTTTGGGCAATGTCAATTGTTTGTGAGATCTGGTTTGCTTTTTCATGGCTTCTTGACCAACTACCAAAGCTGTGCCCAGTTAATCGTGCTACCGATCTTAATGTCTTGAAGGAGAAATTTGAAACACCTAGTCCCAGCAATCCCACGGGAAAATCTGATCTCCCTGGTATGGATGTCTTTGTCTCTACTGCAGATCCGGAGAAAGAACCGCCTCTTGTGACCGCAAATACCATCCTGTCAATTCTAGCTTGTGATTACCCTGTTGAAAAACTTGCTTGTTATGTTTCTGATGATGGAGGTGCACTTCTAACATTTGAGGCTATGGCAGAAGCAGCAAGTTTTGCTAACATATGGGTTCCTTTTTGCCGTAAACATGCTATTGAGCCAAGGAATCCTGAATCTTACTTCAATTTGAAGAGGGACCCTTACAAGAACAAAGTTCGACCAGATTTTGTTAAGGATCGTAGAAGAGTGAAGCGTGAATATGATGAATTCAAGGTCCGAATTAATGGCTTGCCAGACTCGATTCGTCGCCGCTCTGATGCATACCATGCTCGAGAGGAAATCAAGGCTATGAAGCTTCAGAGAGAAAACAGGGAATATGAAACCGTGGAGGCTGTAAAGATTCCGAAAGCTACGTGGATGGCTGATGGTACACATTGGCCAGGGACATGGATGAATCCTTCATCTGAACATTCTAGGGGTGACCATGCTGGCATAATACAGGTACAAGGTTAATTGCAAAATTTTCAAGTTTTCAAATCAACTGAATGGCCATCCAAACTGTAAACCTTATTTATTGCAGGAGGAAATCGTTATAATTTTCTTCTTATACAATGTAATACCAAAGCATCAATCATGCATGGAAATCCACAAACAAAAATGCCACTGTATAAGATTTTATTTCACTTGATGTAGGTAATGTTGAAACCTCCTAGTGATGAACCACTACTAGGAACTGCTGATGAGTCAAAATTCATGGACCTGAATGATGTAGATATACGACTCCCATTACTTGTCTATGTTTCTCGTGAGAAACGTCCGGGCTATGATCACAACAAGAAGGCCGGGGCCATGAATGCACTTGTTCGAGCATCAGCCATAATGTCTAATGGCCCTTTCATCCTCAATCTAGACTGTGATCACTACATTTACAACTCTCAAGCACTCAGGGAAGGCATGTGCTTCATGATGGATCGAGGAGGGGACCGGCTCTGTTATGTCCAGTTTCCACAGAGATTTGAGGGTATTGACCCTTCTGATAGATATGCTAACCACAACACTGTTTTCTTTGATGTGAACATGCGTGCCCTTGATGGTCTTATGGGGCCAGTCTATGTTGGAACTGGATGCCTATTTAGAAGGATTGCAATATATGGCTTCGACCCACCACGGTCAAAAGAGCATCACCCAGGATGTTGTAGTTGCTGCTTTTCTCGTCGCAAGAAACATTCTTCAATTGCAAATACTGCAGAAGAGCACAGGGCACTAAGAATGGGAGATTCTGATGATGAGGAAATGAATCTTTCCCTGTTTCCCAAAAAGTTTGGCAACTCAGCATTCCTCATCGATTCAATTCCCATAGCAGAATTTCAAGGTCGTCCTCTTGCAGATCACCCTGCTGTTAAGAATGGACGTCCACCTGGTGCTCTTGCCATTCCCCGTGAGCCTCTTGACGCGTCAACTGTTGCAGAGGCAATCAGTGTAATCTCTTGCTGGTATGAAGACAAGACTGAATGGGGACAGCGCATAGGGTGGATTTATGGGTCTGTTACTGAAGATGTTGTTACTGGGTATAGAATGCATAACAGGGGATGGAAATCAGTATATTGTGTGACCAAGCGTGATGCATTTCGTGGCACTGCTCCAATCAATCTTACTGATAGGCTTCATCAAGTCCTTAGGTGGGCTACTGGATCTGTTGAAATTTTCTTCTCTCGCAACAATGCCTTGTTAGCCAGCCCTAAGATGAAAATTCTGCAAAGAGTAGCGTATCTCAATGTGGGTATCTATCCTTTTACCTCTGTCTTCCTGATTGTCTACTGCTTCCTTCCTGCTCTTTCCCTCTTCTCGGGCCAGTTCATTGTTCAGACTCTCAGTGTGACTTTCCTCACTTACTTACTGACAATCACTGTGACTCTATGTCTACTTGCTGTGCTTGAGGTCAAATGGTCTGGCATTGAGCTGGAAGAGTGGTGGAGGAATGAGCAATTTTGGCTGATTGGAGGAACCAGTGCCCACCTTGCCGCAGTTCTTCAAGGGTTATTGAAAGTTGTTGCTGGAATTGAAATTTCATTCACCTTAACTTCAAAATCAGCTGGTGATGATGTGGATGATGAGTTTGCTGATCTGTACATGGTAAAATGGACATCCTTGATGATACCACCAATCACCATCATGATGGTCAACTTAATTGCGATAGCTGTTGGATTTAGCCGAACAATCTACAGCGTTATACCACAGTGGAGTCGTTTAATAGGTGGGGTTTTCTTCAGCTTCTGGGTCTTGGCGCATCTCTACCCCTTTGCCAAAGGCTTGATGGGAAGAAGGGGTAGGACTCCTACCATCGTGTTTGTGTGGTCTGGCCTTATTGCCATCACCATATCCCTTCTCTGGGTGGCAATCAAACCACCATCAGATACCAACCAAATTGGAGGTTCTTTTCAGTTTCCTTGATTTGTCATTCTTTTCCATGAGTTAATCATGTTCAGTGACTTCATCGTTTTCACCCCAAAAACCTTTATCATCCTAGCCAACTAGCCATGCCTCTTTTCTTGCATCCATTTTGTCTAGTGAGGACTGTCACTGCCGTTTCTGTAACGATGGATGCAACTTAGAAGATGAGAGACCAGACCAGTACTTGGTTTCTCTGTGATAATTTGTTACTTTAAATAGTGCTGCTATCTTTTGTTCATTTGCGTCATCGCTAGGTCTGATGCTTGTTTTATTCTTTTGTACCTTACACAAAGACGAGCGCCTACAGGGATAGTTCTCTTGTTTCCCCTCCATTCATGTGCTTGATTAGAGGACATCATGCTGTATTCTGTACAAAAAAGGAAACCCCTTGACTTGGTCTATTCTTTAAACAAATGAATGAAAAGTTTCGTGTTATCTCTCGTTCGGACATCCAGATTTCAGAATCCTCTTGTATAGTGTTGACATGCGATTTAAACTTGTTTGTTATTTGGTTTCATCATCTTTTTTTTTATCACCTGTAATTTTTATTCTTATTATACGTTAATATCAATTTTTAATTTATTTTATTTCTTAACATATAAAATTTCATTCTTAAATTAATCAATTATTATTGTTATTAAAAATAAAATATGTGAATATTTATTATGATTAAAAAATGTATGCAATTAGCAACAAATAAAATTGACTGAAATAATTAATAATCTAGCGCTGTATCATCACTAATAATTAAAATATTGTTGTAGAATGACTTCTATATTTGGAAAATGAAACTAACATGGAAAAAGAAAAAGAATTTTGTAATTATCTTACAACATGGAAACCTCAGAGGGGGAAACAAATTATTCTCTACAGGGGAGTAGGATGAGTTAATGGGGATAACTGATGGTTAAACTACTCAAAACACTAAGTTAACTCTATTGATATCATTTTTGAAAGTGAGGCCTAGCTTGATAATCAAGACATGATTGAAACTATTCTTGTAGAGGAGAAGGGAATTGCTAATGCTAAGCCTTTCAATAGTGAGCATGAAGAGGAGGCACCTTACCAAAGCCTATCTGATGTGAGGCGAGAGTTGAAGGATCAATTCACTCCAGCTTCTAACAGAAGATCAGGGAGGAAAAGGAGGAAGCCCAAAGGAAGTTAATAGTCTCATCATACTTTAATGAACCTTACAAGGTATAACCTGTCAAGAATCATTTGCTATAAAGGAATCTAATTTTACTTGGATTACTTAAATAAGAACAAAAGTTCAAAAGCTCCATAATGTTATGAAAATCTTGGGAAAAGATTGGAAATATGGTTTCAATCGTGATCATAACTATAAAGGTAGAAGCTTACTTGCTTACAATGTTTAAAAAGTACAGGTTACTGTGCTAAGCTCATCGAATCAACTCATCCATCTTAATTGCAAGCTTATTGACTTAAGGATTGAGTTTGAAATTACAATTATTTATGCTGCTAACTTCAAATTTCAGAGAGCAAAGCTCTAGGAGGATTTATATTCTATCCAAATCTCTATGAATAAGCCATAGTTGATGCTTATTCCAGAAGATCTTAATTATGTTTTTCATCTCTCAGAGGCTTAGGGATACAAGATTAATGTTTCCAACCTTGGTAAAGAATAGAGAGTGATACTATTAAGCTAGAAGTGACTGATCTTAGATCAGAAGGAAGCTTATTCACTTGAAGCAATAAGTAGCCGAAAATTGTTTCATTAGGAAGAAGTTGAACATTATTCTTGTTAATCAACTTTGGTTGATTCAATTCCTCGAGTCATATGCCCACTTTGGAACTCCCTTATGTTTTGATCATTCCAGAATGGAAGTTCTAAATTTCATCTCTTAAACTCTCTCAAAGCCTAATTTAGATTCTTCAACTTTCTTATCAATAAAGATGGGTTTATGAAACTAGTGCATGAAGTTTGGAGTAGCATAATCCTAGGTTGCAAAGCTTATCAACTTATGACAAAACTTCAGATTCTTAGAAATATGCTTAAGACTTTTCATAAAGCTAATCAATCCATTACCTATATCAAGTTTTTTGAAGATGAGATGGAATTGAAGAGAGCTCAATAGGCTTGCTATCATCATCCTGACAACATTGTCTTTAGAAATGCTGAGGCTAAACAGTAGGAGCATTACATAAAGGCTTTTCAGGATTGCCATTCTCTACTTATGCAAAAAGCTAGAATAGCCTAATTGAGAAAGGCTGATTGCAATACCAATTTCTTCCACAATTCTGTTTTAACAAGGAAAAATGCTAATAAGATCAACTATCTCCTAGATTCTGGTAATCATATGGTTATTGAAAGACCTTCTTTGAGGAGAATGATTTTTAGTTACTTTGAATTCTTATTTAGAGATTCATGTACATCTGGTTTAACTAACTTTCAAGAAATTGTGGAGCTAATTGGTCCTCATATCTCCTCAACTCAGGATGCCTTGTTAAAGCTCCAACAATCATTTTCACCCTAGGAGATCAAATCATTTCTTTTTAGTCTCAATCCTATGAAAGCTCTAGGCCCAGATAGGTTTAAAGCCCATTTCTTCTAAACAACCTGACATATCACAAGTAATCATCTTGTGGAAACTATTTTAGAATTTCTAAGTTCAGGAAGAATCTTGAGGGAAATTAATGCTACTCACATATGTTTAATCACTAAACTTTTCAATGCAAATTGCATCAACGATGTTCACTCAATTTCATGTTGTAACACTGTGCATAAGGTGATCTCAAAGCTTCTTGCTAACAAACTCAAAAGGACCTTGAATCAGATTATTCATGACGTTTAAGGAGCCTTTATACCTAGCAGATCAATTTCAGATAACATTCTCTTAGTGTAACAACTAATGGGGGATTACAATTTTGGCAGATCCATTAAAAGTTGTGTAATTAAAATTGACTTCTCCAAAGCTTTTGATAGGCTTAATAGAATTTCATCTTAATATGTACGAAATGGCTTGGTTTCCCCAACTTTTTTAGAAATTGGGTTCACTTTTTCATTTTTACCCCTTCTTATAGTATTCTCATCAATGGGGCATCCTACTAAGCAATTTAGAGGCTCTAATGGTATAAGGCAAGAATAGATCCTATCTCTCCTGACCTTTTGGTCACTTCCATAGAAATTTCGAATAGGACCATATGCTTCAAAACTTATAGGAGTTATGAGTTCAAGTTTCATTATAAATGCAAGGAGTTGTCTCTTACTCATATGAGTTTTACAAATGATCTATTACTATTCTATAGAGCATATCAAGATTCTATTTCAACCATGCATCAATCTCTTATGATTTTTTTACAATATTTCTGGTTTAAGCATCAAATTGTGCAAGAGTAGAATTTATTTCTCCTTAGACATCTCTAACACCGAAAGCCTACAACAGATGTTTGCTATGAATGTGCACAACATGCCTTTTAAATATCTTGGGGTTCCCATATATGTTAAAAAGTTAAAATATCAGGACTGTTTGAGAATCTTGGAGAAATACAAGAAAATGATTAGCTCTTGGCATAATAGAGTACTTTCACAAGCTGGGAGAGTACAATTGATTATTTATATTCTAAACAATCTTTACACACATTGGAGCTCTCATCTACTCTTATCGAAAAGAATCATCAAGGAGATTAAAAAATGCAGCAGAATCTTCCTTTAGTTAGGCAAGACTGACAATTCCAAAGGATTTAAAATCAAATGGGATCAACTTTATTGGAGGAGCAAGAAGTGGGGATTGGTCTCACCTCAATCCAAACTTTCTAAGCAATGCAAGTAGCTAAAAGGACTTGGAAGTTGTTTAAGGATAGAGGATCACTTTGGAGCGAACGGATAACTGAGTTCTATCTCAAGGATTCCAACTTATAGCAAACTATAAAAAGGAAAGAACAATCTTGGCTATTCATTTAAATTCTTAGAAAAAGGCAAGTTGTTTACCCTTACATTAATATTTAGGTGGGGAATAGGGAGGATATATGGTTCTGGTTTGATAACTAGACTTTTTTAACTCCCTTCTACCTTACAAAAGATATCTTTTTAATTTTTAGTAGAATCTCTTCTCAGGCTCAAGTCAGGAGTGTCATAGAGCATAAGTCTTTGCATTTTCCAAGTGAGGGAGGGGGTTGAATGGCTTCAGAGATATTTTCCAAACTATTTGTCAAATCTCTTACCGATTAATAAACCTACATGGTCTTTAAAAAGCAACAGAGACTACTCTAATTCTTTATGCATCAAATCTCTTAAGGCCTCCATCTCACTTATTCCTTAGTTCAACATTGTTTGGAAAGGATCCTTGAATCCTTCATCACTTAGTTTTCAGCTACGAGAAGATTAACAACTAAATATAGGATTGTTAATCTAATGATGCTCTTTGTGAGCTATGTTGTATTGAAAAGGAAAATATTGACCATCTTTACTTCAAATGCATATTCATTGCTTCAATTTGGGCAAGTATTCAATATACTCAAAGTTTGTACTGCCATGAGACATATTGGAAAAATATATTGGAATGGGCAAAAAGGAATTTCCACCCTCTAGGGAAATATCAAGTTGTCTATGTCTTAGCCTCAATTTTGTAATTTATGCTATTTGGAGGGAAAGAAATCAAAGATTGTTCAACAAAACTAAAATTAACAAACACGATCTAATTCACAAGCGACATTGTTGGATAAAAGAAACTTCGTTAGCTCATCAAGCTACTGCTTACTTGAGCTCCCAGTTTAGAAGACAATGAAACCTTTAACTCTCTAGTTTCTTCCTAAAGATAATACGAAGGATATTGAATTTATTTTTGACTTTATAGTCTTATAATGTCCCTTTTTGATGCCTTTCATAGATTCAGATTAACTTTCAAAATAAAATATTAAAACACCATAAGTATATTAACCATAGTAAAAGCAATATCACCTTCCAAGTGAGTTAAAACAAATCTATAGACTTTAAATAATAGTCTTCAATCAGAGACACATTAGGTAAGGGTAGTTTAGGAAGTGAAATATGTTAATTGCAGTAACAACTATATCTTCATTTTCTATGAATTTTGCTAATTTCATTGTTTGTGATTTGCCATAACTTATCTTACCTGAGATTAATATCTCTTTTTTCAAAGTTGAACCATCAACCAACTATAATAAATATGTTATTAAAGTAAAATCTCATTAGGTAGAAGTATAAATAAGGCAATGTGTTTATGGCAAGTTTATTAGTCAAGAAAATGCTAAAAATAAAACACAAAAAAGCACCAATAAGAAATTATTGATAAGATAATTTAAGATAGGTAAAAGCTAGCTTTTGCTACTGAAAGGTCTCAATATAAACGAACTTATAGTCATCCGTTATAAAAGATTATCTTTGCAAAAGAAACTTCTCGTTTTATGGCAATTTGAATCAACTAAACATGATATCCACTTTTCTAGTTATATTGTATCTTTAAAGAATTAAGAATTAATCTAAATATATAGTTTTGGAATGATGATAACTTACAAGCCTTTAGAAAATTATACATTTATACACAATAATAAAAATTAAATTATGATTTTCTTAATGACAACATCCCCAAATGTACTCTTAAATGAGATATTCCTTAATCACAAGCACTTAAAAAAATTTCTAAGAAAAAAGAATGGAAAGTTACTATTGATTATTTGTGTATGCCAAAAATAAAGCACACTATCTATGGTAGAATAGTTATTGGCCTCAAATTTGAGAAGACCTTAAAACTTGCTCCATGTTGAAACAATTTAGTCTTCGGTTTCATATACTTTTCATTTTATCTCACTTATACCTTAAAAGTAAATATCAAGGAGAAACAATGAGATCGAAGCCTCTTGTGAATGGAGGAAAAACAAGTAAGAATTATAAGACAAATAAATATGTTTTAGTAGCTTACAAGGTAGAAAAGAACTTGAAAAGCAGTTAATTACGTCAACCTATCTAAAACTTAAACCAATCTTTAAGTAATACCTAATTCCAATGAACAATAAAAAACATTCCTCTTGTAACAAAATGCAAAAAAAAGAAAAAAGAATTTGATTAATAGAGGAATTTTAACAATATTTACGGGCATATATAGAGCACATACAATTTTACTAACACATATGATTGTAAATTAAGGTACCGATTTCTATTATCTTAACAAAAATATAGAACTTTCAATTTCTTTCTCAATAAGAACTAAAGAGGAGAAATTGCAAATAACCTCCATGAAAGCCAACGATTTGAAGCACAAACGATGATGTCACACGACTATAGCCGAATTTGTAAGTTAAAGATCTCCCCTCTATTTTTATTGTTAATTAATGACGATCCTTTACAAGTCTGTTTGCAAATCAGTCCTTTTCTTTAAATAAGATAAATGAACCTAGCGATACAAACGAATAACGTAAATGAGGTTGGGCTCGGGTGGGGTTGCGAGCTTACCAGCCTCCGACATAGCCCGACCCATTTACATCCCTAAATAGACCCATTCCTATGAATACATGGAGACATACAAGAATAACGAGCATAACAGGATTTTTTTTTTGGATTCGTGGAAATCTAACAGGTGGGCCAAGCGGGCTCACCTCTCAGAGGGCCAAGCAGCTACACCCAATCACGGAGGGCCTCACTAGTTCTCTACCCATAGGTAAAACCCCGGCTGCCCCAGGCTCTTACAAAAGGGGTTAGCAAGGAATCGAATCTGGGACCCAGCTGAAGCCAAGCCCGCTCTCAACTATCTAACCACACCCCTAGAGGGCGAGCATAACAAGATACAATAATAGAAAGCATACGAACATGTTAGCCAAACATTCAAGAAGGTGTGTAGAAAACTTTAAAAAATTAAAACAAATATACTTAATGACATAAACAATATACAAAATAATTATATGAAGTGTTTTTGAATTTAGTAAATGACGTTATACCAGAGATACTAACACTACATGCAATATTGACGTATTCTTCATCTTTTGAGCTAAAAATTTTATAGTCTACTTTTCCAACCTATAATCTAAATGAAAAATATGTACAAGGATTTTATCTTTTTAATTATAAAATTATAAGTATTTATCTTTTTACTGTCCAAATCCACATGGTGTGTATCATTAGCACATTGTGAACCTGATTCTCTTTTCTGTTTTCTTTTTGTTCTGATATTAAATGAGGTAGGCATTGGTGGAATTGTAAATCGGGATTGCATAATGACATGGAAGAATGGGTTAGGGATGAGGCAGGCATGGGGACAATGGTGATTGATTATTTCACATCTGTATTTGGGGAGAGTGTGACGTCGGGTGAGGCTTGAGGGGAAGTGGTAGGTTTACTTCCACAAAAGGTGGGGGAGATGGAGAATGAAAAGCTCATAGGGCCTTTTAGCATGGAGGAGTTGAAACAGGCGGTCTCCCAGATGCATCCGGATAAATCACCAGGCCCGGATGGGCTTTATCCTGCTTTTTATCAGAAATTTTGGCATGTCGTGGGGCGCGATGTTTTCGACAGCTACACGGCATGGCTTGAGCAAGGTACCTTTCCAGACACACTTACTGATACTCATATTATGTTAATTCCAAAGATTTCATCTCCTGCAACTCTGAAGGATTATCGACCTATCTCTTTGTGTAATGTGCTTTACAAAATTGTCTCCAAAGTTCTTGCTAATAGGTTAAAGCGCATCTTACCTGACATTGTATCCGCACAGCAATCAGCTTTTGTTCCGGGGAGACTGATTACGAATAATGTGCTTATTGCCTTTGAGTTAGTGCATGGTTTGAAGCGGGTAACTAGGGGTAAAACCGGGTGGGCGACACTTAAAATTGATATCAGTAAGGCATATGATCGAGTTTGTTGGCAGTTTTTGGAGGCAATACTGGGCAGGTTGGGCTTTTCTGATAAAGGGGTAAAATGGATGATGACGTATACAACAGGAGTGACTTATAAGGTTCTGTTCAATGGCACGGAGGTGGGTCCTATTGAGAGTCGAAGGAGTCTTTGACAGGGAGACCCACTGTCACCTTATTTGTTTATCTTATGTGCGGAGGGCTTAACAGCTTTATTCCAACAGGCAGAAGCGAGGGGATGGATTCATGGGTGTCGGGTAAGTCGAGGAGGTCCTCGGGTTACCCATTTGCTTTTTACGGATGATTCCTTGTTCTTCTTTAAGGCGGCGCCGCAAGAATGTGCCCAAGTAAAATTGATTCTTCAAAAGTATGAGCTGGCATCGGGTCAATCGGTGAACTTCCAGAAGTCTGGGCTCCTGTTTAGTCCGAATGTACCTCATAGTTTGAAGTCTCACATGTCATCCATCTTAGGTGTCTTCTCGGCTATGGAGAATGGGAAGTATCTCGGGCTGCCTTCATTAGTGGGTAAGAGTAAAAAGGCTATCTTTAACTACTTAAAAGATAGATTGTGGATGAAAGTGAATAGCTGGAATCACCGCTTGTTGTCAAGGGATGGGAAGGAGGTCATGCTTAAATCTGTGGCACAAGCCATCCCATCCTATTGTATGAGTGTCTTTCTACTACCTATGTC
>JANIPN010000007.1:21449231-21464651 GCA_027478595.1 Erythroxylum anguifugum
CTTTACCCATGAAGAAATCTCTTTTCTAAACCAAAACAAGGTAAAACTCTAACCTCTCTTCTTCTTCTTCTTCTTCTCCTAGCTTGGCCGAAACTCTCCTCCTCTTTTCTTTAAACAAAACCGTGCTTCTCTTCTTTCTCTAGCCTTCTTCTTTTAATCCTTGGAAACCCACGAAAATCCCAAGCAAAGATGCTTCTTCTTCCTCTCTTCTCTCATGGCCGAAACCTCCATCTATGCTCTTCTCTTCTTTGTAATTTTCGACTCCTCTCTTTTGTTGGGTGAGTTTCGGTAGTCTTCTTTCTTAAAAGACTAAGATAACATGTTTCTTAAACCTAAGGCTTTAAACAAACGACACCTCACTCTTCTCCTAGAATTTTCGTGTAAGTCTTCTCCTACCACTTAACTTGATTTATTTCTTAATCCTAATAAGTTTTCCCTCCTTAAAACTTAACATTTCATGGGCTGAAATTCGTGGGCCTCTCCTCCTCATTTTATTTACTTAACTCACTTATTCTTTAATCTAATACTTAACCTAATACTTTAACTTACTACTTAACTCAAGCCCAAGACTCCAAGCCACCCTAAAGAACCCTAGCCCATTTGCTTCATTTAAACCTTCATTCTCCTTTCTTAAATGAAATTTAAAAGACTACAAAGCCCAAGTTCCATCTTTCTCATTTAATTGCTATTTAAATGGACCTTAGCCCATACTTCCTTTACTCTTCCCTTGTTTTAGTCTTTTGCAATTTGAGTGGGCTTCCTCTCTTTTAATTAAACCTACATATTTATGCCTTAGCAAACAACCTTTCTAACTTAACAAATAACCTAACAATTTGTGGGCCTCCATTTACAATCCTTCCTTCTTCATTTAACTACTATGGAATATGCTATTTACAATACTACAAAGCCCACTTGCTTCCATTCTTCTTCATTCATTCAATTACAATATAAAAGGGCTAAAAGTCCACTTGACTAACTTAAGCCTTAAAGCCATAAACAAATATACAAAACATCCCAATTTAACTCTTCATTAATTTCTAAAATCCACACAAGCTCTGAGTAAATCCTCACTTCATTCTTTTTAATTCTAACAATGCATCACGAAATAATAAGTTCTCAATAAATCGAATGTCACTAAATCCCTTCATTTAATAATCATAACTTAAGCAATAAAATCCTCAATTTACCTCAAAATAAAATTAAACAACTTATTTACCAAAGGAAAGGAATCGGGGCCCAACACTATCAGAGACCTTCACACAAGGAGTGACGAGACTATCAGAGACGTTTCAGTCAGCATTCAAAAACAGAATGATGGCTGACAAGGAGAAAACGAAAACGAAAGTCAAACAAGGAGAAAGCAGAAAACATTGAAACAACATACAAAGAAAGGAAGAGAACTTGAGAACTTCTAGTCTTCTGCGGCGTACCTGCCAGTTGGTTCGGTGGAGAAGATGGCGGCGGCGTGGAGAAGATGGCGGTGACACTGCGGATTGAGGAAGAACCGAAGAATTGAAATATTAGGGATTAGTTATTAGGGATTTGGGTGGGTTTTATGTATATATAAATAATGGCAAACTTGTAATTAATATATAACGGGTAAACGGGTAAACGGGTATGGGGGGTGGTATCCCCGTACCTGCCCCGATACCCGGCGGGTATTTTTGTTAACCCCCCATACGCTCCCCACGGGTAAAAATTGGCTCCCCATACCCGCCCCCGTTCGGGTAATTTTATCGGATACCCATTGGGTTCGGGTACAATTGCCATCCCTAGGCGGAAGTCTGTAACTCTATTGGGTCTCTCCCGCTTAGGAATAAGACAAATATATGTGAAATTGATTTCATGCAGTAGCTTGCCTGAAGTAAAAAAACTCCAAAACAGCTTCCGTGAACAAGTGGCTCGTGATCTCCCAGGTATGTTGGAAAAACCCTGCAGAGAAACCATCCGGACCAGGAGACTTAGAGCTATGAAGACGAAATAGAGTCTCCTTCACTTGGATGGCCGTAAATGGAGCATTAAGCAAATCCAGTTGCTCCTGACTGAGAGTGGAGTTCAACACATCCCGCACACCAAAACCAGCATCTAAAGCAACGCTCTGGCCCATTAGCTGAACAAAAAAGTCCCGAACCTGAGCAGACACTGCAGCTTGACCACGCACCAAATTGCCAGCTTCATCAACCAACTCAGTGATAGTATTAGTATTACGATGACCCATAATGGCCGTATGGAAGAATTTTGAATTGCAGTCACCCTCCCTGATCTAAGTCTGTCTAGATTTCTGTTGCACAATAGATTCAGACAGCTTGAGCTCCTCCTGATACTGATATAGTCGCTCCACCTCAATTGCTCGTAGCTGGTCATTTTGGGGCTCAAGGTAGCATCTCTCTTGAATTTTAGCCAGACTTCGGCTCATCTCCTGGAGATTCCTATTGCGACCACTACTAAATGCCTTTATCGCTTGTTTGGCCAACATCAGCTTCTGCATAAATTGATAGGCTTTGTACCCTTGAACGTCAACCTGCCACACCTGTGCTAACATCTCCATGAAACCCCCCACCCGAAGCAAGCCATTGAAGAATCGGAAAGGAGCTCCAAGCCTCTGCGCTCCGCTAGGATGATGGATAATGATTGGAGAGTGATCAGAAAAACCAGGTTCACCAAAAAAGGCCGAGTCATACGAAAATGCCCCCAACCAATATTGATTAACCAAAGCTCGATCCAACTTCTTCCGAATGAACAGAGGACCCCTCTGTTTATTCTCCCAAGTGTACCAGCGTCCACTCCCACGAAGATCAACAAGATCAGTATGAGAAAAAAGTTGTTGAATCTCTCTGCCAGCGCCCCCATGAAACTCCACTCCACCTTCCACCTCCGTCGAATTATGGCAACAATTAAAATCCCCTGCCACCAACCACGGCTCCTGCAGTCCCATCTGAAAATCATGCAACTCACGCCATAAGGTTGTCCGTTGAAAAGCAAAATTAGAGGCATATACGAGAGTGATCATGACGGCTCCCCCACCCAGAATCTGACACTTCAGATGAATGAACTGATCTCCCATCGTAAGGACTTGTACTGCCACTTTATGCTTATTAAACCAACACAAAATTCGCCTATTATAGTGATGAGCATGGTTAGAAATATAGCCCCACTGAGGCCCCAAAAAGCCGATATCCCTACTATCCGACCTAACTTTGATTTTAGTTTCAAGAAGACCTACTAAAAACGGTTGAGTTTCAGCAACGAGCTACTTAACCATCAGCTGCTTGTGGGGAGCATTCAGTCCCCTAGTATTCCAAATCGAAAATGTCATGTTAAAAAAGGCACTCAGGGGACATGACCCCTTTGAGCTTTTTCTTCTTTGTTTTCTTTTTAACTGTCTTCTTCTTCGCTACCTCTCCCGAAGGTGGGCTAAGTTCCGTCGACACAACATCAGACCCCGCAGCAATCTCAACACTAGGACTGGCTAAAACAGGGGCCTCAGTCTCAGGTAGAATGACCCCCTCCGACTGCACCCCCATACAAGCAGTAATACCATCAGCAACTGGATGTTCAGTGCTAGGAAGGGGGATCCCGCGGTTCAAACCGATCACCTCGAGATCCGTACCGCCAACAGCACTTCCACCACTACCCTCGCTAACCGCCTGCACCTAAGTAGCCCCGGATCCACTCGTCAATGGCGTCAGAATAGCACCAATAGAATCTGCACCGACAACCCGACCAGACTGTTCATCTGTCCCCCCATCCCTAATTTCCACTCTACTCGGCTCAGAAGATGGACTTTCCGTGGGAAGGGTCGGATCCTCTATAGGTCTAGTTACCAAATCGGCACTCCAGCCAGAAGGAAACCTTCGCCCTGTAGCAACCCACTTCCGGACACCCATAGTAGGCTTCAAAGGATAAGACACAACAATACTATCACAGATCAGCTCATCATGTTCACCAAGTCGCGTTATGGACACCCTATCCGGCAAAACCATGTCTTTAGGAACTTCAATGCAAATTTTGGCATAACCTATGCGATCCATAGCCGCTATCTGAGCATCCAAATAAAGGGGCTTACCTAATCCGCTAGCCAAATGACTCAAACCATCAATTGTCCAATATTCCATCGGAAGATTATGAAACTGAACCCAAAGGGGAATCGCTTCAATGGTTCCCCTATCTATGCCCATACCTGGACGCCACTGCCTAAGGACTAATGGTTGGTCCCCAACATGCCATGTTCCGAGTTCCAGAATCTCGCCAAGATTTGAGTTCGGAGAGAACTTGAACAGAATTGACCCATCCTCCCTCAGCATGGCCTTTTCGAAGCCCTTCTTTCCCCACCGTCCTCTAGCCTAAGCGCTTACCACCGGAAAGGCAACTCGCCTAGACCAGAAGAAACCCACAAGAGCATTGGACCAAGTCCGAGCACCCGCCTGCAACAGTGCCACTGGAGGAGAAATAATACCATCTTTGAGCACATTTGGATAATGCTTCAGCTTGCCAACCTGCGAATTCGCGCCGACCTTATTGCTCCAAGAACTGCCCACAGCTGAAGACGACGCTCGGATTGCATCTTTGGCCCTCGCGTCTAACTCCGGCGCTCGCACAGCAACCACCGGCAACGACAAGAGGGGGATCTCACCTCTGGCCCCCGCGTCCAACTCCGACGCTCGCACAGCAGCCACTCAAATAAAAAAAGAAATATCTAAAACCGAAATAACTAATATAATTAATTGAAATAATTTTACTTTCAAGATGATACAACTATTTTAGTAAAGTAAGTAAACTCACTTGACAGGCGAATGTTCAAGAATGAAGCAATTAGTCTAATTAAAATGGGGCAAATGCTTTAGTAAAATAAAGCAGCTAACTTAAAACACAAAAGATCAAGAGTGATGTAACTAATGTAATTAACTAATATAATCATATTATATTTCTATTAATAAACAAAAGTCTCAATCAAGTAAGATAACCTACTAGAAATGCAATTGTGTAGGAGTAATTAGATAAAATAACTTTATTTTTAACAAAAAAATTGTCCTAAAAACACTTTTGTTTATTAATAGAATTATAATATGATTGATTGTTTTTATAACAATTAAAGTTAATATTTTTGTAAAAATTTAGAATTTCATGAGTTGATTTATAATTTTAATTACTTAAAAAGATTATTGAGGAGGAACGTTTTGATTGATTGGAAAGGATATTTGCAAGTATTGGTTGAATGGACATTTCTTTTTATTACAAAATGAACCGTCGCACGAAAGAGCTCTCCGCTTTCGTAAGAATAACTTGTGCGTAGACATTGGACTGCAAATCGGAATATGAGCCAAATTGCAGCTCATTTTGTAACCAGACGTTTGTAGGATGGCGACATGTGTAGAGTTAAACCATAGACCTGCAAACGCTCTTGCTGTGCTAACAGATATCAGCGGAGTCTAGACGTTTTACCGAGTGGTTGGACTGGTGGGGTTGTTCCAGGAATCTAAATGCACAGCTCATTTTCTAACCAGACGTTTTGTAGGATGGCGACACGTGTAGACTTAAACCATAGACCTGCAAACGCTCTTGCCGGGCTAACAGATTGCTTGTATACCAGCTGAGTCTAGTCGTTTTACCGAGCCGTTGGATTGGTGGGGTTGTTCCAGGAATCTAAATGCATATGATAAAGCAAAAAATAAAAAATAAAAATGGATGACACGTGACAAGCTTCTATTTGCTTTTCTTAGCTTTGAAATTTTTATAAGAATTTACGTTGATTACTTACGTCTTTTCTCTTATATTTCTTATTGTAAAGTTCTGCCACAGTTACTTCTAATTGTATCTATCAATCACAAGTAGCCACGATTTAGGTGCAGGAATTAGGTCACGCATTCATCAACGACACCTTTGAATGTCTTCAATTTTTTTCACACTTGTTAACATTACACACAAGCCACTCTTAAAGCAATAAAAATATTTTTAATCATTATCTTGAATATCCAATAATCAGAAATGCCAAAATCAAATAATAAGACATAATAAATATCCTAACATTTATAGTTGGATATATTTGATATATCATATGTCATAAGAATCTCACTATCTTGGATGAGATAGGATTTAATGGAATTCCACTTGAAATAGAATCCTAGATAAGGTGGGATTTATTGGATATGCCCGTGCATGATTGGAGACAGCGGAGCTACAGAATTGTTACAGGTCTTATAAGAGAGTTAACTCCAAAAGTTAGTTTAAAGGCTGAGAGAGAGATCATAAGCCTATAAACTCCACATCAGCCTCTTTTTATTACTAATGTGGTACAATTAGGCCGTAATATTTCACTACGTTTCGCAGCCCAAACACCGACGGATTGGTTGTATGCTAAACCTTTTCTAGCCCCAAGTGAATGCTGCTATACCGGTGTCACCGCCCACGCACCACGAGCTAGTTGTATGGGAGACCTTTTCTAGCCCCAGTGACCACTGCAATACCGGTGTCACCACCCGTGGGCATGGCGCAAGGACTTGAAGGAGTTATGTTAGCTCTGATACTAATTGTTATAGGTCTTATGAAAGAATCAATCCCAAATGTTGGCATAAAGGGTGGGAGAACTCATAAGTCTATAAACTTCACATCAGCCTCTCTTATTACTGATGTGGAACAATTAGACCCTAACATTTATTTTTCAATAATTTTCACTTCTGTTTTTATATTGTAGTTTTTAGTTTTTATTTTTTGCTTTTAGTTTCTATTTTTTAATTTAAAAAAGAAACCTATTTGGTTGAGATTTTTAATATAAAAGCTTAAAATAAAAACTTATTTGGTTGAGGTTTGTAATGAAAAACTAAAAACAAAAACATGTTTGGTTTTTTCTATTTTTAATTATACTTTTATGTTAATTATTTTTAAAATAATATATTTTGTTTTTAAATTAATTAATTGTCATCATGGTTAGTGTTAGGATATATGTTATATATCTAAGTAAATAGTTTTGACATTATTTATTAATACGACATATAAGATATTAATTGTAGTTGTGATAGAATCCTACATAATATTGAAGTCTATTATAATGTTGGTATTTGAATGGTGTACAGCTGGATTTTATGGATATTGTGGATAGAAGAAAATAAAGGGATGAGGTTGTTGCGTATTTGAGTGTGGGATTCTTATTGCTTAAGTGGATTGTGCAAGTCTCCTATCTATAGTCGAAGTCAATCTTATGTGAGATTGGTACAATAGCGTGGTGTGTGTTAATTGTTGATTGGGAAAAAAATACACTGCGGCAATCTTACATGTCTTGGTTAATAGCTGGATAAAAAATTATGTGATTGGTGACACAAGTTAATGGTGCAGTGAGTGGAGTAATGGTGCAGTGAGTGTGTCTTCATTTATAAGAGAAGTGAATCTCTGTAGGTGTGTCTTCACATATAGCAGAAGTGGATCTTGCGTGGGTGTTTTGCAATTAAAGTTGTAGTGGGTGTTAATTGGATATATAATATGGGTTTTATAAAAGGAGGTGTATGCGTCAATTTCTTTTGTATGAAAAAGAGCTAAATAAGAGTTATACTTGGACGAGTCTTCTCTGGATGTGAATTTTTTACAAAGTCTTGGTGCTCTTCGTTCTCTTCGGACTTTAAACATGGACATGATGGATGCTTCATAGATACATTGCAAATATGATTTGGCTTGAGACTTTTTCGTCGTCACTTTCTAAGCTCACTGGCAGCAATCAAGGATCTTTCAGAAGCAACAGATGTTTTTGCGCACAGTGATGATGATGAGAGTAACGATTATTAATTGATTTATTTATGGGTTGCGTATACTTTGGTTGGTGAATGTGTTATCGGTGCAGTTGTGGCTTCGTGTTGGTGCTTATATGAATCAGCCCATTATTGTTGCGCCGACTTCCAGATTTATTTTAGTAGAGCTGGACCTTTCATAAAGTTGTTCTTCTCTTTTATCTCAAGTGTATTATTGTTTTTTTCTTAGTTGATTGATCACTTAAGATGTTTATTTCGTATCTTTATTATCAAATAATGTCGAGAAAATCCTCTATTGAGGTTAACATGAGTCGGTAGTGTTTTCGGATGTGAAATTCTTTCACGGGAAGTGAAGTTGAGAGATAGTGTCAAGGGTTGAGTGGTGTCAGCTCAGTAAAGCCTTGGGTAAATCTATTGTACTTCGGTGAAAGTGATTAAGCTGAGTGAGGGCCCCACAGACGTAGGCAAAGTGTGTCGAACTGCATTACCAAAATTTTGATATTATTTGTTATTTCGTTTTTTATTGTTTTTGTTTTTGTTTGTGCTAGAGATGTCTGCAGTAAAATTGGAAAGTTTGTGAAACGACTACCCCCTTCGGCTTTTCAATTGGTATAAAAGCGAAATCATCGATTCAGAACTTGGTAGCAAGTTGGTGCAGATCCTAGTTTCACAAACATGGCCATAAGAGAAGGAACATCAATTATCAGGTCACCGCTGTTGGACTGTTCTAACTATCCTGCATGGAAATCACGAATGAATTTCATCCAAGCTTAGGGTACAAAAGCTTGACATTCGGTAGTACATAGGTGGACGCATCCAATGATTATTGATGATAAAGGAGAGGCAGTTCAAAAAGATCCAGTTGAATTGACAAGAGTTGAAGAAGAAAGTGCACTTGGAAACTCACAAGCAATGCATGCGATATTCAGTGCTATTGATGAAGGATACTTCTCAATAATATCAGCCTGTGAATCGGCTAATGAAGCATGGTATGCATTGCAGACTATTCATGAAGGGTCAAAATCTATGATAATGTCAAAACTACAGATGTTAACTATGAGGTTTGAAGAACTAAACATGGATGAAAATGAGACTATTGGAGACTTTATTGAAATATTGTGAGATATAGCAAATCAAGCACATCAACTCGGGCACAAATATTCCAATATGAAGCTAGTCAAGAAGACATTGAGATCACTACCTCCAAGATTTATTCCGAAAATTGCAACAATCAAGGAGGCTTACAACACCAATGACTTGTCATTGGAGAAGGTAATTGGAATTCTTATAAATTTCAAAATGAATTTGTTGAGGGACATTCGAGAGAAGAAGAAAGGGTTAGCATTTCAAGTCGAGATTGGTAAAGTCGTGAATGACTTAGAAGATGAATCCGACGAGAATGAGGATATAGAGCTATTAACACAAGAGTTCAGTAAGTGGCTGAAGAGAGTGAAAAAGGACAGACCCGAGTTTAGGCAAAAAGGCAGGAACTCATCAAACAACAACTTCAAACAAGCCAAAACTCAAAAGGGAGAAAGAAAGGTAAAGAGAATTCAATGCCATGAGTGTCAAGGCTTCAGACATGTTCAAGTGGAGTGTGCTAACATCTTGAAGAAGAGAAAAGGAAAATCCTATACGAATACTTGGAGTGATAATGAATCCAGAAGTGAAGAAGAACTTGTGAATAGTGATGCATTAGTTACTTTGTACAACAAAAGTCCAGTTACTTGTTTAACAATAACCGAGAAGGAAGTAACTGAAGAAAAAAAGTAAGTAAATCAGAAAATTTCAGGAAACACATAGACGATTTAACTCAAAGCTCAATCTCAGATTATGACTAAAAAGGAACGTATTTATGAAGCCTATGAGTTAATGTACAAAAAATGGGTGAAAATCTGTGGAAAGAATGAAAGATTGAAGGAAGAGAATGACTCCATGAAGAACACCATCCAAGAGTTAGAAAAGAAATTGATGTTGACGTCAGATGAGCTTGGTGAAGCTAGAATAAAATTAGTAAGTATCGAAAAGGGATTGAGAATATTGAATTGAGGCACAGAAAAACTGGAAAAGTTAATGGAAATTGGTAAGGTTAAAGGGGATCTTCAAGGCATTGGTTATAAAGGTGAGTGCTCTAAAGTGAATGAGAAGAAAGATGACATATCCATATTTGTCCAAGAAGAAACTTCGAGGAAGAATAAAAAATTTATGCCCACGTGTCATTTTTGCGGAGTTATCGGGCACATAAGGCCAAGATACTACAAGATGTTACAAATGATGTTTCAAAGGGGTTAAAACTGAAAACCTAGACACTCTCTATTAAATTTCCAGCAGCAACCCATGGTATCGAAGCAAACTTGGATTAGAAAGGGTCAATTACAGACACATAGACATTGTGAAGTAAAAACAAGAAATTGTCCAGATTCACAGTTAGTTACTACTTTTGAAGAAACTATTCAGACAAAGGACAAGTCAATTACTTCAGAAGAAGAACCGATGACCGAGATAATGTGACGAGGAACAAGCCTAGGTTTGAAATTCTTCGAGGGGCACAGGGATTGTGTACTTTACATTTTTGAAGTATTCTTTTATGTTGTTTAAAAAAAGAGAGGAAACGTTAAAAAAATTCTTATTTAGTTCTTTAGTTTTTATATTGCCATTATAGTCTCATCTTTTTAGTAGTTTGTATTGTGACTTCTATTTGGATCCACCGAAGACTCTTCAACTCTCTCATCAGCGTGGGTCTCTCTCTCGGGTGTCTCTCTCTCTCTATACTGACAACACTCATCTTTATTTGCTTGGGTTTATGAATTTGATAAGTCTTATGAAGATGGAATTGAAGTAAGTAATGATATATTGACATGTGTATTGACTGGTGGTAAATTGTCATCTTGGAGTGCTTATGATTCTTCCAAAGCACGTATTGTTTTGAATATTTGTAGCTGTCTTTGGCTGTGATTTACGTGATATGTGGGCTGAAGTAGTGTCATTTTTGTGTGGAGGAATGATGGGCATATGGTGACTTAGTAGTTGGAGAATTTAGAGCTTTCTTGGATGATATTTTGTAGCTGATTTTGTGGGGATATTATCCTAATGTGTTGTTGAATTTTTTGTCAAGGATTACGTGATTTTAGTGGGCTGTAATGTTGTTGATTATGTGTGATTTCAGCAATTGCGTATTCTTTAGTTTTTGAACGACTATTGAAGGTTGTCTTGGTGGTTTAGTGTGTGGATTTTGGCAGTTGGTTTCCTCTGATGTTTGCATGACTTTGTTGGATTGTTAATTGTCGATAGAGTGTTAATTTTGTAGTTGTCGGTCATGATTAGTGTTATGCAAACACCAGAAGTTTCATAATCTTTGCAGTTGTCATTCTTGGTCAATGGTGTGATTTTCATTACATTGATTAGGTATTGATCGTATGTATTTTTGGTGGTTATCATTAGTAGCAGTAGTATGCAAAAAACTCCAGCAACTTTTGTGAATTTTGCAACTCCGATGTTTGTAATGCTTAGGTGAAGAAACATTCATGTTTGTTGGTGAGTTTTCAACTACTATATGTGAGGTGCTCCGGTGATAATATCTGTAGCGCCCCTTACCGCAGGGTACACACCGGGACGCCCGGAGGTCATTCCGGTACATATCCTATGATAAGGGCGAGCTACGTTCGATCACTATTTTCACTTCATATGACATCATATCATTATTCACTCATAAAACATCATAAGAAATCTACAAATTCTCTTCTTTTTTTTAATCTCATAACCACCGATTGTCTATATTGTCTTCCAATAAGTTCTATAACTACATTCACTAAATCCCAACTGACCGACCTTTGAGGCATGACTTCTCTTGCCAAAACACAATCTACAAGGTAGTAGAGCCCCTTAGTAGCTAGAGTCGTCTCTCGGTCCTGAAAAGACAACGTTGCAATTTTGCTGAGTTTTGCAAACTCAATGAGTGAACCATCATTGATGAATTCACCGAATCTTATACACATCACATTTTGCATAATTACTCATATTAAGTATACATTTATTGTTCAGATACTTATATATCATGGCATGTCATATAGTCATTCAATATCACCTTACAAACTATTCATGATCTTCAGTCTTATAATATTATATGCATGAGACTCGTGTTCATTCTTATTGTTGTGACTGAGTGCCCATCACTTACACAAATACTAGCCCATAGAGCTAAGTTAGAACAGAGTTCACGGAACATAGCTCAACATGCAGAATCAGAGTTCACGGAGCAAAGCTCTATGTAGAAGCGCTTCAAATTGGCTACTTAAGACACAACGCCTTTATCTGAGCATGCGTTTTATGAAATGCATCACATATTGATCATGTCATATCACATATGATATTACATCAGAAACTCACATTCATCGGACCTGAGTCCGACATTCAATTTTCCTGAGAATACGCATAACATGTAGGATTTCACAACAGATCAAAACACTTCCAATACATGCCCAACTATTATACTCCTCAGACTTCAAGTCTGAAAATTCATAATCAGATCATAAACATTTCAATAATATGGAAGTTTAAACAAATCAAACTATTTAGAACAAATCAATCCTGGGAAAACATCTAGATTGGTTCACAAGTCGCTCCCGAAACTAATGCCTGGAAGATCTGGCAATGTCTAGAGGTTGACGTTTCAGTTGCCCCTCTATAACAAATAATATTCACAATATCACAATTTGCACTATCATAAGTATTCGATAATGCATATGTATGACATGAATTATGTACAATGCATGTTCATGATAATCTCGAAAAATTTCCATCTATAATTTAAACATTTTAGAGACTGAATTAGATTCTAGTTTCTTTGTACCATTTGTAATCCCATGTCTCTAGGTTACCACAAAACAAAAATCATCTCATTTGGATCAGTAGAGCTCTAGAAATCATCAAAATACCGAAGTATGTTCAGTAGACTAACACCAGTTCATAATACTTAAGAGCACACTTACAGTACCCGTCCCACTCTTTTCACTGAAACATTCTCCATTCATTTCATATGGATATGATTCTTGGTATAGATGTAGATCAATGTCTTACAAATCCAATGGTTCAAGAATCAAGTCATTCGGGTGTCTATAGAAGGAGTTATGGCTAAGAGAATCAAACATGTTTTTGTCCTCAATGATACTGAACCTATTTCAGGGAAATAGCCATAACTTTCTGTAGAAATTTCTAATTACGGTGTTCTTTAGATGGTTTGAAAGATGTCTTTAAGCTCTACAGCTTTTATGAAGACTTAGAAACAAATTCTATCATTTGAAGGGTCAAAAATAGGAACTGATTATATGACATCATTTTAAGACGAAGATGACATCATCAAATGATACAAGGTTGGGAAAATTGCCATAACTTCCCCTAAAAATATAGGATGGAGGTGTTCTTTAGATGGTTTGAAATAGGACTTCAAGATCTACAAAATTTATGAAGACCTTGGAAACAAATTCTATCATCTTAAGGTTCAAAAATAGGAACAGATGATATGACATCATTTTAAGACGAAGATGACATCATTAGATGATACAAGGTTGGGAAAATTGCCATAACTTTCCATATAGATATCTGAATGAGGTGTTCTTTAGATGGTTTGAAAGAGGACGTTAAGAGATACATCTCTCATGAAGACCTCGAAGCAAGAATCGGCTTCTAAAATGGTCAAAAATGGAATAGAAGAAGGAAGCAAAAGGTCAAACTAAGACAGTGTTGAAGTCAAACTAAGACGATGCTGACATCATACTAAGACGATGATGATGTCATACTAAGATGGAAGCAAAACTAAGACGATGCTGACATCATACTAAGATGGAAGCAAAACTAAGATGGAACAAAACTAAGACGATGTTGACGTCATACTAAGATGGAAAAATAACAAGGGCATAACTTTCAGCTCAGACGTCCAAAATTTTTATACTATATACCGTTGGAAAGATAAAAGAAAGATCTACAACTCTCAAAAAGGAAACTCTACTCAAAACTATTTATATCAATCCCAAATTTACCCCCAAAGTCCGAAAACGAATCTTACATTCATACTCTAATGTACTGCACCCAATTCTTAACTTTATGACAAATTTTGAGACTGTTAGAGATAGAATTGAAATTCGATTTCTTCATAAGAAATGTAGCCATATATCTCTAGTTTAATTCAAATCAAGAATCATCTTGTTTGAACAGCTAGAGAAGATGTAGTGGCTAAAATACTAAAGCATACTCAGTGAACATTTTCCAGATCAAACTACCAATTTGTTTCAAAATCTTTCCTTAACACAACTCATACCAAGATCACCTTTTCTACTTCATTTACTCTTTATTCTGAACTTCATTTCAAATCAATGTCCTCCATAAGGAAAATTATAATCCATGATTTATCATGAACATTAATAACAGAACATATACGTATGTACATATTCTTTATCAACTTACCACAAATATATTGCCTTCATTTTACTACTAACTTTCACCTTGATTCTTCCTATTCCAAAATCTCTTATCCACCAAAAACACCGTAGCAAATCTTGAATATATCCACATTTCTCATTCCCTACTTTACTTTTGTCTATCATTTCTTGTTTCAAAAATTCTTCACTCATTTGTTCTTAACTCATGACTAACTACCAAAATTTCTCATTCAATAGTTCTAATCTTTCACGAAAAGTTCGAGGTCTAATAATTCTCCCCCTCTAAAATAAAATTTTGTCCTCGAAATTCTTACCTGACTGATCTCCTCATACTAAAAATAATGTTACCTCAAATTCAAGAATCAGATCACACAGTTGGATACTTTACATCAAACATAATGCATACACTCTCAGTAGCATATTCTACATTTGATGCTTGAGTTTCCATCAGGAGTAAGACTCCAATACTCACTTTCGAATCATGTCGTAACTATTTCTGATTTGTTTCTTCATTGATCATTCTGAGTATAACACTATCTGATTTGCTTAACCTAATTTAAAACAATTCTTCTTCGAAAGAAGATTTCTTGCTACAATCATCTATACTGTTCATCCAATCTCTATCAATCAACTATTATCATCTTTGCATTATGTGTATCATCAAATTCATCCCATTCTATCCGGAGATTTATTTCCCACAGTCACCAAATTATATCTTACACAAATGATGCTTTGATCTCCATTGGTCTTTGACAATATTTGCATTAGCTCTTCTCATTTAATTCCTCATTTCTGTCTCATTTTCCTATTGTCATCTCTTTGATCTTCCATATGCATATCCTTAATCAATTTTAAATCATTGATCCCTACTCATAACGGCATCCTGATTTAATATCACCGACGTATTCTTATGCTAAATCATAACTGTTATCACCTCAATTAAACCTTCATGTTCAATTCCTAGTTCAACCTTGCAATGCCTCTTTACTTGTACTCTTTAAATCTTGTCATTTCCACCTATGTCTCTATTATTTCTCAGTCAATTCATGAAACCTTTTCACATCCATATCAATTCAAGTACGTATGCACAATAAAATTTATGTCACCTTATTCACTAACATAATCACAAATACTAAATCTATGTCTAACATAGCAGACTACGCCATAATTCTTATTGCTAAATATCCACAAACTTTCTTTAGCATACTCTCTATCCAAAAACTATTCTTCTCACTAATTCTATTGACCTT
>JANIPN010000007.1:22101391-22112091 GCA_027478595.1 Erythroxylum anguifugum
GTGTATGATTGTGTTATTTTATAAGTTGGGTATGATAATTGTGGAAGAGGAATGTGTATGCGCATATTCTTCCTTGTTGAGATCACAATTGGTTGTTTGTTTTTGAACAGCATGTTGGGGATTGGGAAGGTGTATGGGATGAATTATTTGAGGTGAAACTCAAGAGTATCGAAAGGTACTTGGTAGTGGGTGAATATGTAGGAAAATTGTGTTTAGCAAGCCTTCCTAGGTGTAGGAATCATGTTCAAAAAATTTAACGAAAAAACTGTATTGATCTAGATAGAATTAGCCAACGTTTTCTGCATAAAAGTTGTAACTTATCTTTTTAGCTTTCCAATAGTATATAGTATGAAAATTTTGGACATTGGAGTTGAAAGTTATGATTTTTATAAGTTTGAGATGCTGTTTAGGATGAAATATTCAGATAGCCACATTGCTTTTATGTTCTTCATAAAAGTTGTAGATCTTTCTTTTAGCTTTCCATTGGTACCAAATTTGTAAAATTTGGAGTTCTAGGTCAAAAGATATGACATTTAGAAATTGGGATGTCGGAAGTAAGGAGGAGCAGGCGGCCGACACAGCTCGTTTTCGTGAGCCATCGCGATCACGAGCTGTCACAATTGTGACTCGGCTCATTTTTTTTAGCCTTTATGATCGCGACTCGGCTCGTTTTGTGAGCCGCTGCGCTCGCGAGCCGTCGCGATCGCTACTCGGCTCGTTGGCTCACCTGAACACTCTTCACTCTTTTACTTATAACTTTTTAGCCCGACCTCTGAATGACCTAAATTTTGAAACGTTGAATTCCTATGACATTCCTCTACTTCTTCAAAACAAATTATTGTTTTTGATATTAATTTGAAAAAGATGGATTGAATCAAAGTGAGAGGATCGGTTAAAAGAGTATGAGTTGGATATTTTTTTTCTAAACATGCTTCAGTATTTTAAACAAACTAGATCTGTAGAGATCCAAATGAGTTGATTATTTTTTCTAAACAAACTAGAGACATGGAGCTACAACTTATCCGAAGGAATCAATTTTCAATTTAGGCCCCAAGACTTTCAATTTCTGGATTGAAGTTAGGTGTAGTGTTCAGTCTTGGTTTAGTATTAGCCCGAAAGTGTTTTGGCCATAACTTCTTTATTTCTGAACCAAATTGAGCGTTTTTGGTGTCTTTAGAAACTTAAGATAATGGGGAACAAATATTCTGAAGAAACTGGTTTGAAATTCCAATTGAAACTTTCCCAAATTATGCTTTGTAAGTTATAAGAAATGGGTCTTCCATGTTTTTATGATTTTGAATGTTGGACTTCGGAAACGGGGTCTAACAAGAACACCCTCTCTCCAATATGGTGATGATGTAGATCGCAAAGACATATTATGGCTCCCATAAAAATAATGTTTGTTCCATCCTTCTATTATGAGTTGTGGTTATGACAATGAATCGTAATTCCTATAATAAACCACAAACTCAAGACCAAGTAGAGAAATTCAAAAGATAATTAAATTAATAAGCCACAAATACAATAAAATATACTAAAAGAAAAAAAATTAAAAAATAGAAATAGAAATGGATAGAGTAATAACATTCAGGCGTTTCTAATATCAAAGTCCCCAAAAACGACACCAAAAACTTAATCTTGTATTCTGATGGATCTTTCGATGATTTCTTCTTATTTTCGCTTCTCTAGACCGAAATCTAACTTAGAGGACGATTCCACATATGAAAATCACCTTCCGAAGTCTCCCCTGTTGCCTCCCTTTAATATGTCCCAAAAACGTCTATTTATCTAGAAAATTAGGGTTTCTAAGGGATGTACAGTCATGCGAACGACCGTGCATATGACCGTGCATAATCATAATTGGCTGGAAATCGCAAAAAAGCACGGGTATGCACTTCTGCATGATTGTGCACTCCTAAAAATTCATATTTAGGCCACGGTGTCTCCATATAAATTATAGCTCTACTTCTTAGCTTTCTAACGAATCCTCTTTCTTAAGAAAACCTCGTACCTAAAGATATGGGCCAAAACCCACGGGAATGTCAAACTTGGTCGAGACAGACTTTATATCTCTTTCTCATCATTTTTAACACCTCAAAACAACACTTTTGAGCCTTAAGTTCTACCTATGAATTATGTACCAAGATGTTGGCTTAAATTTGAGTTTTTGAATAACCTCATTTGGATCTTATATGCCTCGTATATGTCCATGTAAAGCTCCAATGGTCAATTTTCCAATTCAATATAAATAATCTTTATTTCATGTTTTCATCTAAATTCTTCTCCTTTAAGTCCATAAAAGTAATTATCACCCGTAAACACACTAGAAGCATATTAAGTACCAAATATACAATAAACGTATCAAATGTCAAGCAAAATACATCGAATATGAGTCAAAATATAATCAAATATTTATCTATCATAAGACTTCTTATTTCTTAGGGTAATTTAGTCCTGTAATATTCTATACAACTAATGACATTATGCTTGGACTAGTCTATTGACCAATGCCTTTTATTTTCCCTTTCTTTTAGATCTCGTACTAGTTGAGGTAAATTTCGTTTCTTCATACATTAGTGGAGTAACCAGCAATGTAATGAACCTAGGCCCATCCTGGACTTCCACTCACAACAGGGAACATTCTAGATATGCTGAATTTGTTATGTAATTCTGTTATAAAAGAGGAGGGCATAAGAGTGAGGTAGAGAATATTTTCATGATCCTTTGGGCGTCTTCTTCTTTCTTACCAGTACTACTGTACTGTTCTTCCCTTCTAAACCCTCTGTATTTATGATCATCCTCTCTGAACCCTCTGGCTCCTGCTTGTACTTCCTATTTTCATAAATAAACAATTATCTCGCCTAGAATCGCATTTTCCCTTGATTATTCAGTGTTCATTTCCGACATCATTACAGTTATATAAAATAATTGAATTCAATTTTAATATTATTATATTTGTTCTAAACAGTATAATTGAATTCAATTATAATTCTACTGGATTTGTTCCAAACAGTATAAATTGAATTCAATTTAATCTCATTAATGTAGTTGAATTCAATTCGTTAATGAATTCAATTCGAAGGTTTCCAATCAGGCTGTAAAGCCATCTCCAAATTGATCTATAAAATAAATAAAAAAACAAATCACTTTCCCATAAATATCTGGCAACAACAATGTACTTTAATTCAAATCCAATCACATATTCAACCTCAAGCCCAAGAAAAATTGAACCGTAAAAGTTTACAGAAATGCTCTACTAGACGATGGTCGCTTATAATAAACAATATACATCTAATTGGTGAATCAAGTAGCAGAAGATCCAATAAGGCAGGAAAGGTCAGACCACAAATCGCTGATGTTTCATGTTCGCATAGTTCAGTACTGAAGCGTCAACAGCGTGGACTCTACGAACAGTAGAAGTGCATAAAATGTGATAGGAAGTAGGAACTCTTTTCTATAGGGAAATGGAACTCGAACTGTTAGCTCGCTTGCAATCACATGTGCATACACTTCTAGATTCCTTCACCACCCGCTGGGATCTCCTTATGTGAAGCTTGATATTCATCAATTTACCAGCCATCTGTTTGTTACAAAAGGAACAAAAACAAACAGATTCAAATTCGAATTTAGCACTAATGCAAAAGAACTTAGTATATAAATGAAATAAAAGAGGAAAAATCAGTCAACCACAAGCATTAATTTGGTGGGATGAAGATTAGGAATTGGGATAATAATAAAGATAAGAGATTAAATTTAAACTATGTTAGGATTCCTTATTAGATAAGAAGTAGTAATAAGTTAAATATGTTATTCTAATTCACATATGTCATCCTAGTTGGTTAGGATTTATAAATTTTTTATTAGAATAGGATTTAAATTTATTACGAAGCCTTTCATACTAGAATAAGGCTTTCAAGAACTATATATCAATAACAAATTTAAATTTTCAACTAGAAGGTGTGATGCTTCTTCTATGAGGGATTCTTAGACCTTAGGAGTGATTCATAATTTCTTACGTTCCATTCTTTGTGCTTACTACAAAATTTCAGCAACAAAAATCCTAACTTCTAGCATATTAAATCCTGAAATCCTAAGCCTAAATTTTCAGAAAAATTTTAACGATACAAAATCCAAAATTTCAGAATTTCTAGCCAAAATCCAACCATAAAACCTGATATTCCAGCAGCCTAATATCAATCATAATTCATAATTTTGTAATATTTAGCTACTAGGTAATAATTCTTCTATTTGTCCTACATCAAACACCTAAAAGGAAATCCATCCTCAATCAACACTTACTAAGTTTTCTGTCCAAGTAGGAAGAGGCAAGTGGACTGATGCTGTAAGCTAACACACACTAGGAAATGGTATAAACAATTTACAAGCTTTTGCTTTTGGGTACTAAAACGGATGGAAGAACAAGTATTCCTAATTTAAACAGTAAGATATGGTCCATTATCTAAGAACAGATATTGGAACTGATAGCAACATAATTGTCATATTATGGTCTAGGAGAAAAGAAAAGACAAGCAGAAATATTGATGAAGCGCATTAGACTTCCATGTTGCTAAAACAAATGCACTAGTGTCAACCAATGGACTATCTGGTAATAGTAACATGAGCTCCAACTGAATATATCTGAAATATCACATACAACACAAAGGCTGATTGATACTGGGGGTCCTCCTTATCACCATCCCCAAAGAACTGCTAAAGGAAACCGCAATCAAAGTACCATCATCAGCATGCACTCAATAATACCATTTTGGATCATATGATCACAGACACTCGTGGTAAAGGGGAACAAATTTAATTTAGAAAAGCAAGTGAACAAAACACTGTTTACCACGAAACCACTGGTGGAAGATTTGCAACCAAAGAAAACATTAGCTTCAGAATTTCCAACCGGGCAGAAAGAGGAACAGATTAGAGAATGGTGAGGAAAGAGAGAGCGTAGAGGTGGGCTTCCTCCAAATGATAGGAGCCAAGAAATTTATTCAACAACTAGAAAATTTATCGCACATTCAATAACATGATAAATGCATCGACTGATTATAGCAACAGACATTATCTAAATAAGTTATGCAACATGCTTCGGTTTGAGCATATATACAATGCAAGCGTATACAGTAAGTATAGACAGGAGCAAAACTTTTGGGAAATGAACAAACCATTCTCCAGACCAAATCTTCTGGTCCCAAGGGCTGAGCTGGACTGGAATACAGAAAATGCCTTGTATACTGAAAGTGAAAAACAAGTTAAAAGAATCAGTTGTCTGACATAAATTAGAAATTCAGTACAATAAAATAACACAAACAGGAAAGGTGACTCAATGACAGATTAAACAACACCAATCACCGTAAATACTAATGAACCATGGAAAAGAACCAGTATGTGAGAAACTCTTCAGTTTCATTTCTTAAAATGGGGGGTGTGTCTAAATATTGAACGGTTCTTGGTCCAAAAGGCACATAATTACAAAAAGGAAATTCCTCAAATGAGAATAGAAATATGAGCAGGTATGAGAATTTCTCACGTTGATCAAAGTATTTGTCTATTAGAACATTAAGAGACACATCTTAAACCTGAAGAATGATACAAACAATTATGAGGCGGAAGAATTTTGTAAGTGCATTTTATTCATGGAATTGAAACTGCAATTCCAATTTCAAATCTAACTGACTTGTGATTTCAGTTCCAGGTATTGGAATTGTTATAAATTTATTGTAATTCAGTAAATACTAAGTTGAATGAAATTAGTTCAATGCCACCACAAAAGTTGAAATTCTGTCAAAAGTTACTTGTCTGAATGACTTGACATTAGGTGAGGAAATGGAATTCCAAATTTGTCCAATTTTCTATAACAAACAAACAAAAAAAAATAGAATTGACAAACCTTTGCAAGGCTCTTCTGCATTTCCGTGATTTGAGAAGGGCTAATACGTTCCAAAAATTTCAATAGCCAACCTGGTTGAACAGCATCATTGGAAGAAACAAAAATAGCTATCTGCATTGAGAGGCAATGTAGGCCTCAGCAATTGATCAAGACAGACCTTTTAAGGTAAACCATGAACTATTAAATCCACCATATTAGACATACAATTGCAACTTTCTTTCTAGGATAAATCAGCTTGGACTCCATATGAGCACTAAAGTTATTTAATTTCTTGCTCCAAAAGACAAAGTGTAGGGACATGATAGATGGAACTAACATCATGTGCTTAGGAAATTCAACATAGGGCAAGTGCTGTCAGATATTCTTATCCATGTTCGGGAATGATTCAATATTCATATGATTATTATCATTTTTCAAGATACCAAGTGTAGTGTCCACGTGATTGACTGAAAATCAACAGATAAGCAAAAAATATACACGAAGCCCTACCACATATCATCAATCTTTCTACCTGGCATGAGACACAACTTAAGTTGGCCACAATCATATCAACGTAGTATCATTTCCCACAATGATAGCATGGCCTTTTTCAAGTTTTAAATGATATTTCAGATCAAAAAGTTCTCTGTTTTCCTCCAAAAAATTGATGAGATTAAAATGATGAGAACTTGAGCAATTTAATCCTGGTTATTACCTAAAGCAACAAGATCTCAAGAGCTCCTAACTCACAGATCTTAGTAGCATTTAAATATGCTTTCCATAATATAAGACCTGAATCCTAGAATATGATCTAATCGGTCATAAAGATTAATTTTATTGTAAAGCAGAAGCCGAAAAATAAGATCCTACATTTCTGTAAAGTTGCATTTGTCAGATGAAACTTCAGTGTTGTCATGTTTCACAAAACACAGCTGAGTACTTAAATTTCTCATTTAGAAGAATTGCCAAAGATATGCTTTGTGTAACCAGCATCTACATAACATGTGAACAAGTTCAGATGTATTCTACAACAAAAACTATTTAGATATGATACCTACATCTGTCCAATCACTTAAGAGTTACAAAAGATCCATAAGGCAAAAGGTGTTTACTGAATGATCTTTAACTGTACAAATACCTTTTTATAATTGATTATCCCTTCAAATGGAAGCTCCAACTCATCACTCACTATAACTGGAATGCACCCACTAACAATAGCATCAAATAATCTAGCAGATGATGGAGTGTCACCCGCTGGACTTAGGCAAAAGATGGACCTGATGACAGAGTAAGCAAATCCACTATTTAATTGAAAATGATAAGGAAATTGCATTAGGCAAAAGAGAAAAGATAGAAAATGTTCACCTTCTCATACCAATCTGAGCTGCCGCTTTCCCTCCTTCTCCAGCTGTTCCCTCTTCCATAACCACACCCTTGGCACCATTTAGCTCTGCCACAAGTCTAGAACGAATCTTCCCACCCTGTTACATATTGTAATAGAAGAGATTACAAAGTATGTGCGTCAATGTATAATCCCATAAGTAGCAATTTACAAGCTAGCTGAATCAACATACAAAATAACCAAACTTCCAACATAGATAACCAATGACAAGTAATTCCCACTTAGAAGAAATTACTCTTCTACCAATAAATGACGATTTTAAGAGTAGCTTAAAATGGGTCCTCTAGCTAAAAAAGAAAGCAAAATAAAAGAAACGAAAAGTAAATATGAGATTTCAATACATACATGATCCTCAAAGAAAAAGGATAAACAACACCAATGACAATGTTCATTTGTATCAGTTAAGGGGTACAATGGTTGACAAAAAATATAATGCTAATTCATAATCATTCAGTTACGAGTCTACATATACCCTACGAGCTGCCTTATTTCACAACTATCACCATTTCTATAGTTTCTTTCGGTAAAAAATCCACAACTAAATTGATGTAACAACTACATACAGAGCTCTCTTCCAATGATAATCATTTGGAAATCTTAAGCAAGCACAAGCCCCAAAGTTGATGAAAGAAAATTCTATGAAATCAAGACAATTGTAAATCTTATACTTGTTTAAAAACCTTACCTTGAGCTCAGGCTCTAATAAACCAAGGATGATCATATGCCTAGTATGTGGCTCAATAAGGTTTGTTTTGAACTCGTTCACTTAAAAAATCAAATGAATTCGAGCTGTAATTTTATTCGTGTTTAAAAAATGAACCAAACTTAAACATGGTAAGATTACGGATCATTTATGTTCATGAACATTCACTTAATGGCTCAGTTATACTCTTGAGAATGTTCGCTGCGATACTCGTATATCTTTATAGTACTATATATTAGAGTTAATTTTATTTGTTGATCGAAGTCAGCTCGAGCCCATGTTGAATCAAGTTTGAACATCCTTTACCTTCTAAACGAATCAGGTGTGAACATGTTGAAGAATGGTTTGACTCGGCTTGTTTATAGCACTACCTTAAAGGGGAAAGCCAAGTAAACACTACAAAAGACCCAAACTAATAAGCAGCAAATAGATAATAGAAAACTAAAGGCCATTGACTACACGCAGTTGCGTTATGTTTTCATCCAGATTCCAACCTCATAAAACATCCTCTGTAAGTCTGAGAATTTCGGATAAATATTCAAACTAGAAACCAAAAACCTAAAAAGTAGACCAAAGAGCTTACAGCATTTCTTTTAAGTCTCCCGCGGAAGAAAAGAAGAATTTTTCTCTTTGATTCACTTTCCAACAAGCATTTGGCATCACATACATCAACATTGGGAACATAAGGAAGAATGAGATCTTTCTCCAGAAAAACTTGTCCTGGCTTGTACCTAAAAAACAGTAGAGGTTAGCACCAACAGTGGAAAATAAATTAAGAGACCTCCAAGAAACTCTCCATCTTAGTCAAGTATTCACCAATTCCCTGTGGAGTCCATATCAGGTAGCAACCAGATTGCATTTTTCATGAATCTACGGACAGATTTGAAAGACCAAGGATGATGAACAGGGAGTATATGATCTCTTCCTCCAGATCGTTTCCAAGCTGGCTGATCTGTCACCCAATTCAGGACTTCCTATACCATTGGCAACGAAACATCAAATCTCGATTTTGCAGCACAAAAATCAAATTTTCATTACAAGATAGAAATCTCTAAATTAAAGTCCTGGAAAGTTAAAAGAATAAGGAAGTGCACTCACACCCTATAAAGAGCCTTGCATTGCTGCTTCTCCAGCAAGAAAAAGCTGATAGTTGTGAAGAAAGGGATATAGAATAAATCGGCCACCTCCTGTCGCTCAACTCGCACCACACTTTTGATAAACCTTTCCGATTCTGGCGCTATCAAATCCGCCCAAAGCCAGTAATCTATTGAATGCTGCAAGATATAACACATAAATAATTGATAACACAAAAAATTAGAGAAGCAAATTACCTAACCTGTTCGATCAACCGATGCACAGGGCTTCCGTTGGAGGTGAGATTATCAGTATCTCTATAAGTATTCATAAACAACCATAATAAATCGTAAGTGAATTTTCTCGGCATCTCGTACACATAAACCCGAATTGGCAACTCCAGAGGGTAGTACGGAGATCCCTGAAGTCTCTCGCTCTCTCCAGCAAACATTTTATCATCCAATTTCCTGACATCCTCTTCGGTCACTTCAGCAGCACTCACAGTGTCGTCGGTGACCGGAGGTGAACTGTGTGCGAGGAAGCGCTCGAGAGAAGCAACGAAGGAAGTCTCAAGGCGGAGCGTGAGTCGGCCGGGGTTGTCGTAGGTGGAGGAAGTGGAGGAGGGGGAGACTGAGAAGAGGCGGAAGAGGAGGGAAAGGGTGACAAGAAAGAGAATGAAGAGGAGAACTGGAGATCTGAATCTCGTGGAAGATGACAATAGCTTTGATTGTGGTTTGTTTGCCATCTCTTCTGTTCTTTGGCGATTGTTAGCAATCACATCCAATAGTGCAGATAAGTGAAGGGCGGAAGTACTCATTTATACGGGATTAAGTAGTGTTACAACATAAATTATGGCAAATAAAACATCCCGTGTGATATATTTAATTATTCATCTTAGTCTTTGTGTTTTTAATTCGTTTACTTTAGTCCCTGTATTTTTTTATTCTCATTCAAGATACCCCAATTGGATATTTTCGGATAAATTTGCCCTTAAATTATTGAAATATATTTTTTTAATCTCTTGATTTCAAGGGTAAATTTGTCCGAAAATACTCAATTGGGGTATCTTGAATGAGAATAAAAAACACAAGGGCTAAGGTGAACGAATTAAAAACACAGAGACTATGATGAATATTCAAGTATATCACAGGGGCTGTTTTATGTGATTTGCCTATAAAATTAGTTAAAAGATTAAATAAAATTAAAAATTATCTTTGTCAATTAAAAATTAAAAATTTTAAAGTTTAATTAAAAAATATGTTATTAAATAATAATTAATTAATATTTTATAATTTATAAGAATTTATCCAATTTTTTTTAACTCAGCAAATGGTAAGAAGTCTATTCCCACGTGTGGTTATTTATTTCGACATTAAAAGCCACGTGAAGAAAAAAAGGGTCCGCAGTGGTGACACAATGCATAAAGTTAAGTCTTTTGGCTATTGTGTGTACTTGATAATTTATTTAATGGTTAGGGTTTTTATTTATGGATTAAAATAATAATTGTAAATACTAAACTGAATTAAAATAAAAATAAATATGCAGGTCATAAGATTCACGGAAGAATAGGAAAGATTTCTCAAAAAAAAGAATAGGAAAGATAATGGATACAGCTCATCTGAGTACAAAGGAAATCAAGGATTTTG
>JANIPN010000007.1:22232455-22246408 GCA_027478595.1 Erythroxylum anguifugum
CTTGTTTCATGGTATTAGAGCTACCGATTCTGGTAGCCTTTTTTTTTTTCCCAGCCACGAGTTCAACCAACCTTCGATTCCTTTGATGAGTTCCAAACCTCATCCCAAACACCTAGTTATGTAGTAATACCTTCAGCCCAAACTCCATCTCCTCCTATTGATAATCTTTCGTTGCAAATCACGCAACATAGATTAAATGGAACGAATTTTTGAGAATGGTCCCAATCAGTCATGCTCTTAATCAAAGGAAGAGGCAAGGTTGGATATCTAACAGGGGCAATTCCTCAACTACACAAAACAACAATCACTTACGGTGTTTAGGAAGCTGATAATTCTATTGTCATGGTTTGGCTTATAAATTCAATGGAGCCAAAGATAGGAAGAACCTACCTATTTTGCAAAATTGCAAGAGAAATCTGGGAGGCTGTGCAAGAAATATATTCTAAATTGGAAAACACTTCTCAATGCTTTGAAAGCAGATCAAAAATCAGAAATACTTACCAAGGTAATATGTCTGTTACTGAGTATTATAACTTACTAAATTATGGCAGGAGATGGATCTATTTTATGCTGTAAATTGGGAGTGTCGTGCTGATGCCAAGAAGTATGAAAAATTATTGGAGGAGAGAGTTTTTGATTTCTTGCAGGGACTTAATGTTGGACTTGATGAAGTGCGAGGAAGGTTACTCGGTTTAAAATGATTGCCATCAATCCAAGAAATGTTTGTTGAGGTTCGTAGGGAAGAGAGTAGGAAAAAGTTCATGTTTACTTCACACGTTTTTGAACAAACCTCTCAAGGCTCAGCTTTAGTGGCTAACTCTCGATAGGAGTCTACTTACCAAAGCCGAGAGCAAGAAACTAAGAGCAAGCAGTGGTGTGACCACTGTGATAAGCCCTACCACACCCGTGAGACTTGCTGGAAATTACATGGGAAACCACTAGATTGGAAACCTAAAAGCCAAAGAGTTCAGCAAAAACTTGGAGCAACACATGTAGCAGAATTCGATATCAGTAAATCCATAGGGCTAAACTTGCCCCCCTAGCAGATTGAACTACTTCAGCAACTCTTGATTCAGACAAAAATCACAACTGAGAAAGACTCACATGACCAACAAACCTCTACTGCAACACTAGTGCATAAAGGTTACTTATGTCAATCATTCTTATCAAAGTCCCCAAGTCACGATCTCTGGATTGTGGACACAGGTGCATTAGACCACATGATTGGGTCTTTGAATGTCTTTGAAAAATATGATCCATGTAACTAAAAAGTTAATGTCTGGGTCACGGATGGAAAAAGGGTCACTAGCTATTGGTCAAGGGAGAGTTTGTTTGCCAAAATTGACATTAAAAACTGTTCTCTATATGCCTAAGTTAACTTATAATCTACTAACTGTCAGTCAATTAACCAAGGACATGGACTGTATTGTGACGTTCTTTCCATCTCATTGTGAATTTTAGGACCGATGTTTGGGGAAGATGATTGGCAGTGTTGAGGAGAAAGATGGACTTTACTACTTCTCAGGAAAGAGTACTCTTACTGAATCCAAATCACCACATAGGATTTGCCTTTCAGTTATGTCAAATTATGATGTTATGTTATGGCATCAACGCCTCGGTCATCCCAACTTCCCATATTTGAAAATCTTATATCCAGACCTTTTCATCAATAAAGATCAGATTTCTTTATATTGTAAGCAATGTGTCCTTGTAAAACAAAGCAAAAATACTTATCCCATACACTTATACGTACCCTCAAAACCTTTCCAATTAATTCATAGTGATATTTGGGTCTCGCTAGAGTTACAAGTCTACTTGGTACTCGTTAGTTTATCAGTTTCATTGATGATCATGATCATACAAGGATATGTTGGGTATATCTAATGAAAGACAAATCTGAAGCCTATCATATCTTTAAACAGTTCCACAAACTCATCCAAAATATATTCCAGACCTCTATTCAAGTAGTACATACAAACAATGGGAGAGAATGTTTTTCAATTGATTTTATTCAATATCTTATTGAAAATGGGATCATTCACCAGAGCTCTTGTGCTAATACCCCACAACAAAATGGGATAGCAGATAGAAAGAATCGTCATCTTTTAGAGGTAGCCCGATCTATGACGTTTACCAACTTTGTTCCAAATTCCTAATGGGGGAAGCCATTCTAACTGCCTCATACTTGATAAATCGTCTTCCTTCAAAAACTCTGCAATTCTGAACCCCACTTGTAGTTCTTCTAGAACAATTTCCTCACATTAAGCTCCTTAATTCTCTTCCTCCTAAAGTCTTTGGGTGTACTGTTTTCGTACACAACAGTCGATCCAATAGAAGCAAACTTGACCCACGAGCTATTAAATGTGTGTTTGTTGGGCCCTCTCCCACTCAAAAGGGTTATAAGTGTTTCTCACCTTTTACAAACAAATTCTGTTTCATATGATGTCACTTTTTTCGAAAAATAACCATACTTCACCAATACCTCTCTTCAGAGGGAGACATCCCATGAAGAGATTTATTGGGACCCAAGCATATCACTTCCTATCTCACAAACCTTCCCACAAAACTCGCAAACACCTACCGTTGAACTTGAAACTGTCCAATCCAATTCTGTGGGAGAACCAATTCTTGAAAAACCAACCTTAGTGTATTCTAGAAGACCTAAAGCTCCTCAACAAGGCCAATCATTGGACTAGGAACCGACTCCTAGAGAGACTATGGTAAGTGACTTAGATGTGCCAATTACACTACAAAAGGGGGTAAGATCATGTACTAAATATCCTATTTTAGATTATTTGACTTACTCAAAGTTATCTTCAAAGTTTAAAGCTTTCATTACTAAGCTTGATAGTGTAAGAATTTTAAGAAATGTACATGATGCATTCCAAGAACCTAAGTGGAAGGAAGCTATACTTGAAGAAATGAAAGCTTTACTTGATAATAAAACATGGGAGATTGTGGATCTACCTAAAGGAAAAAAGGTGGTTGGTAGCATGTGGGTGTTCACTGTGAAGTATAGGGCAGATGGAGAGGTTGAAAGGTATAAGGCTAGATTAGTGGTTCAAGGCTTTACGCAAACCTATGGAATAGATTATGAGGAGACATTTGCTCCAGTTGCGAAGTTGAACACAATTAGAGTCCTTCTATCATTGGCTGCAAATTTAGATTGGGAACTCCATCAGCTTAACATTAAAAATGCCTTCCTAAAGGGTACATTAGATGAGGACATATATATGAGGATACCGCCAGGTTTTGAAATCGAAGAAGGAAGGGGAAGAGTTTGCAAACTAACAAAATCCTTATACAGCCTCAAACAGTCTCCACGAGCATGGTTTAAGAGGTTCAGTGACATGCTGAAGGTTTGGATACAAACAGGGACAAGCTGATCACACAATGTTTGTGAAGTGTGGAAAACATGGAAAGAAATCCATCTTGATTGTGTATGTGGGCGATATTATAATCATAGGCGATGACACTGGCGAGATCATTAAGACACTTTCTTGGAATGGAGATTGCTAGAAGTAAGGAAGATATTTTCATATCTCAACGAAAATACATTCGTGATTTATTGGAGGAAACAGGAAAGATGAGTTGCAAACCTATGGGAATTCCACTGAAGAGAAACTGGAAATTCAAGAAAAATGAAGATCCTCCTGTTGACAAAGGAAGATACGAAAGGTTAGTAGGAAAACTTATCTATTTTTCACTAACCAGACTAGATATTGCTTATTATGTGAGTATTGTTAGCCAATTTAAGCACTCTCCAACTCAAAGACATTTAGAGGCAATCAATCATATTCTGAGATATCTCAAAGGCAGTCCAGGTAGAGGATTAATGTTTCGGAAAAATGAGAAAAGAAGAGAAGGTTTTATGGATGCAGATTGAGTTGGTTGTATTGAAGACAGTAGGTCAACATCTGGTTATAGTACTAAACTATAGGGAAATCTTGTCACATGGAGAAGCAAGAAGCAGTTCGCAGTAGCAAGAAGCAGAGTTTAGGGCAATTGCACAAGGAATTTGTGAAGTTATGTGGTTAGAGAGGTTGATGCAGGACCTATAGATCACCACTTCCTCTCCCACCAAAGTCTTCAGTGATAGTAAATCAACCATCAGTATAGTGAAGAATTCAGTTCAACATGATCGAACAAAACATGTTAGAATTGACAGGAGCTTTATTAAATCTGAAATAGAAGAAGGGGGCATTGAGTTATGCTATGACCTTACTGCAGCACAGGAAGTCGATATCTTCACAAAGATCATGCCGACACCTAGATTTGAGACAATTCTAAGCAAGTTGGGAATGATAAATATTTATTCCTCAACTTGAGGGGGAGTGTTGGATAATTATTTTAGACAAGTTTAGTTAGCTTAGGAGATTATCTTCTAGGAGATAAGTTTATTTTCTAGTAGATAAGATAAGATATACTATAGATTGGATAAATTAGTATATACAAAAAATCTAGTAGTTTAGTAGTATTAGAATCGGTTATACTCGTGTATAAATTACATATAATCAAAGAAGTGGCTTTCTTCTGTCCTGGAAACAATTCAACCCAAAAGGTTAAGTTGTGTGAGAGCCAAGAATGGATCAAATTCTATTCTAACAAAAAACATCCACAAAAGTAGTGTTTTATGGAATATGTGATGTCTTATAGATTTCATTATTAAGACTTAGTACTATAACATTTGGCACGGCCAAAGTTTTGGTTTATCTTCCTACAATACTTATTTTGTGCCTAATTGTGTTTGTAGGTCAACATGAATCAGCTTGGAATTGCTCTGGAGGTATGAGAAATTCAGATGCTTTTACTCCAGAGGTACCTGTTTAAGTTAGCTTAGTAACTATATAAGCAAATTCATTTCTCTGACATGGTTTCTGACTTATGTCAGTTTTTCTGTAATGTTCTTTGTATGTTTTATTTTCCAGACTTTTGATTGTGAAAACCCTAAAGAGTCTGAATCCCCCCGTTTTCAAGCTATACTACGTGTTACTAGTGCACCAAGAAAGAAGTTTCCTGTTGATATAAAAAGTTTCTCCCATGAACTCAATTCAAAAGGTGTACGACCCTTCCCTTTTTGGAAGCCTCGCAGAGTGAACAACTTAGAGGTAACTTGCATATTACATTACATTCTTCTGATCTTTGGTTGTGTTTCGGGTAGTTACATGTCTTTGTCATCATTTTCTGGTACAGGAAGTCTTGGTTGTTATACGGGCAAAGTTTGACAAAGCAAAAGAAGAAGTGAATTCTGATCTGGCTATTTTCGCAGCAGATCTGGTTGGAGTTCTTGAAAAGAATTCTGATACTCATCCTGAGTGGCAGGAAACCATTGAAGATTTGCTGGTTTTGGCTCGGAGTTGTGCCATGACATCACCTGGAGAGTTTTGGCTTCAGTGTGAGGGAATAGTCCAAGAATTGGATGATAAGCGCCAAGAACATCCCCCTGGAATTTTGAAACAACTCTACACTCGAATGCTTTTCATTCTGACTCGGTGTACCAGGCTGTTGCAATTCCACAAGGAAAGTGGATTACCCGAGGATGAGAATGTGTTTCAGCTTCGTCAATCTAGGCTTCTTCATTCTGTTCTTCATTCGGCAGATAAACGGATTCTTTCGACAATTGGGAGGGATGGAAAAAGTTCTGCTACTGCAAAGGTATTGAAAGCAGATGCTGTAAGGAAATCTTATAGTCAAGAGCAGCGTGGTTTTGATTGGAGCAGAGACCAGGTTATGGAACCAGGAAATTCAGTCTCACTTGAAGATGGCACTTCAAAGAATGTTGAATCTCCTTTACGCCGGGATCGTATCTCTTCTTGGAAGACACTCCCATCTCCTAGTGGAACGCCAGGGAAAAACATGAAGGAAATTGCTTCTTCAAAGGAGCACAGTGACATTAAGGCTGAATCTTTGCAAACTTTGAATAACAGGAGTGATATTTCTGATGTCAATCTGACTTATGGAAGGCCAGCACCAGCAGAGCTTCCTGCTCCCAAACATTCGCATACAAGGCACCAAAACAGAGCTTCTTGGGGTTTCTGGGGAGATCAACAGAACATTGCTGAGGACAGTTCTATAATATGTCGGATATGTGAGGAGGAAGTTCCAACTTCACATGTCGAAGAGCATTCGAGGATTTGTGCAATTGCTGACCGATGTGATCAGAAAGGTATTAGTTTGAATGAGCGTCTGGCAAGAATATCTGAAACTCTTGAGAAGATGACAGAGTCATGTACACAAAAAGATATCCAAAATGCTGCAGGGAGCCCAGATGTTGCAAAAGTATCAAATTCCAGTGTCACTGAAGATTCAGAGTTGCTTTCACCAAAACTCAGTGATTGGTCGAGAAGAGGCTCTGAGGATATGCTTGACTGTTTCACAGAAACAGATAATTCTGTTTTCATGGATGACCTGAGAGGTTTACCTGTCATGTCATGTAAAACGCGTTTTGGTCCAAAATCTGATCAAGGAATGGCAACCTCTTCTGCTGGTAGTGTGACTCCAAGATCTCCATTATTGACTCCGAGGACCAGTCAGATAGACTCACTCTTGGCAGGAAAGGGTGCTTTCTCTGAGAATGAAGATCTCCCACAGGTGCCAGTCTAATATTTTTCATTGTTTTTTTTGTGTGTTTTTCAGGTCAAATGGTAAGGGCCTTTCAGAGTTTACTGATTCGAATTGTATATTCATCTTTCCTATATATGAAGGAACTCTAAGCACTTTGCTTTGGAATGTTCCACTTCCACAACTTTATTTGTATTATGTCTAGGAAAAGGTCTACTTTAGTAACCGAGACAGCAACATAGCTGTGCACTCTCTTTTTAACCATAATTTTTTTCTAATATATTTGCATGCTCTTCTACTATGCAATTTATTTTCATAAATATGTTATTCTATGAACCTAGAAGGTGCAACTTTAATGCAGCTTTAAGTAGCTAACTCTGTTCCCACATGCTTGCATTGGAGGGAAACAGACTTTGTATCTTGGGACAGATCATTACTGTCTAGAAACTAAAATTCCTGGTCCACTATGTAGATCAATGAACTGGCTGATATCGCAAGATGTTTGGCAAATGCACCTTTAGATGATGATCGTTCTGGCCCATATTTACTATCTTGTCTTGAAGACTTGAGGGTGGTTGTTGAACGGAGGAAGCTTGATGCGCTTACAGTGGAGACTTTTGGAGCGCGCATTGAGAAGCTTATCCGGTAAGTAACGTGTTTATATTGTTTTTCATAGTTTCAGGAAAAGCTTTCAAGGGACATTGCTTATAACATGAAGTTTATGTATTATGTCTCCACTAAAAGAAATTGCTTATAACATAAAGTTTGTATATCAGTTGCACTGAAAGTTACATGATGCGTTTCAAAAAAAAAAAAAGTTACATGATGCTGTTTGGTATAAGTATGCTGAGCTATTCAAAATTATTTTAGCCATGTGTCTCACATATCTCTGCTTCTGTAGGGAGAAGTACTTTCAGCTTTGTGAGTTAGTAGACGATGAAAAGGTTGATATTAGAAGCACTGTAATAGATGAAGATACCCCGTTGGAAGATGATGTGGTACGGAGTTTGAGAACAAGCCCCATACATTCCTCAAAGGACCGAACCTCCATAGATGACTTTGAGATAATAAAACCAATCAGCCGTGGTGCATTTGGACGGGTTTTCTTAGCTAAAAAGAGAATAACTGGAGACCTTTTTGCCATAAAGGTATCAAGATTTGGTGCTCTGCATATCATTCTTTTAAGGGCTTTTGAACATTTTCCTTTGTTTTCCTTTTCTTATTATTGGATCCCTTAAAGAGTTTTGGGCTGGATGGTCAATATGCCATTTGAATGCATATCAAGATGATCTCTTTTTTGAGTTTGTTGTAATTTATTGTAGTTCTGGTAATGGAGCTATGTTATCATGTGTCGAAAAAATACTTCTAGAATAGTGGTTGATTTGTATAGTTTTCTGCTTTGTTATTATTCAACACCAAGATTGGACTTCTTTTGACTGATACTCTATTTAATCATTTTGCTGTGTACTGATACAAAACAATTAAGCTGATTGGCTTGTGAATTTCCAGGAATATATTTACTCTTTAATATCCAACTCAACTCAACTCAATTATTTTGATTTAACTCATCTGCATGTACTGAAAACTATTTGGGTTTTGTTTATGAATTCCTTGCTCTCCATGTGGTTCTATGAAGACCTTACTTACGTGTAACTTTTAGTGATAACAAGTTCGTATTTCTCAACAGTTTCTGTGATCATTTGAGGCCTTTCTGCTCCCTTTTCTCCCGTATTACTTTACTTGGATTAACTCTCCCTTTAGTTTTATACTTAGACCTATTCTAACAGAAAAATTGTACCTTAGTCGGTAAACTATATTTATACATTGACAAAAGAGATTAACTTAAAAGGTATGCTCTAGAATCACTACCTAATTCAGGTATTACCGATTAAATTTGGAATTTTATCTGTCTTTCAAGATTAAAAAGATACTAAGTGGACTAGAAATTATCTGATGGAGTGGTCATAATATGATTGGGAATTCAACATTGGTAAGATGTTGGGCTGGAATGTTGCAAATGCTTGATGCTTTAGGTCTGTTGGTGTAAAATTGTGCCTTTGAGAGGACAAATTTGAAGGGGGACTTGTTGGTAAGACATTATTTGAGGAGCTTTCTACTAAGAATCTGGTTGGAGATTGCAAAAATCTTCTTTGAAGATGGCTAATGTTAAAATGAGAAAGAATTTGAGCTAAGAAATTTTTCAATATTGTGAGATGTAGTAGACATATTGCTTAGTTTTGTAGGGATCTTTGCCTAGAAAAATTTCTATACTCCTGATCCTGGAATGCCACGTATATTGTCACATCAACATGGTAAATCTGGATAGACAGAGAAGCCTTTTCAATGCTTTATGCATGACAAAATTTTATTGCCTATATAATACTAGAAGTTGTATTGGTGAGGATCTAACTGAAAGGGTGTGGAAATTGTTTTGTTCTAGAGAGACTACTGGGAGAGTTTCTACAATAACTAGAATCTAATTGGTTGTTAAACTGTTAAACCAAAACCCTATGCCTCTTTGGAACATTAATCTCATGCTAGAAGAAACTTTTGATTTAGAAGTTAAAGTATGAGATGAGATGTGCTCCCACAGTTTTCAGGTCTGGGCCATTGCTGTTACAAATGTAATGTAACTTTAAATAAAGAGCTTAGATCTGATCTCCTATCTAGGCCACGCTGCAACATACGTGTGGATATCATACATTACCTATAGTCCCCACGACATTAAAGAAGTCCGCAAATATGGAAAATCATGCAAGTTTCAGCTCTGTGCAATCTGAGATGCCAATTATTAAATTGACATTGAATTTTCAACCTTCAAGTTAGGTCTTCACAGTTTTGTCTTGTCAGTATAGGACCGTTAGCTCATGCAAAACTATCATTGTCCTGAGAAAAGAGGACAGCGTTATTTGTAGCTTGAGCTGAGTTTTGGTCCTAAGATTCAGTCATAAATTATGGAACTATCTATAGGCTTTAGGCTCAACTTGAAGATGCCATCATTTAGTGAAGGAGATTTTAATAACATCATTTGGTCTTTGAAGCTAGCATTCCTGATAACTTCCTGTAATTCCAAAGTATACGGTACTGCATTTGCAAGCACTATGAACTTGATTGGTTTTGCAGCCCATGATTGTCTTGTGACTGCTTTGTTTGACCTAGAAGCAAAAGGATTAGGTCTTAATTTTGTCTTTCTTGCTTGTCGACAGGTTCTGAAAAAGGCTGATATGATCCGTAAGAATGCTGTTGAAAGTATACTAGCAGAAAGGGACATTTTAATTTCAGTTCGCAATCCATTTGTGGTGAGCAGGTCTAGCTTTCAAAATTTGTAGCATGCTGTGAGAACTTCTTTTTCCATTCTAACTTAAATGTGAACATTGGCAGGTCCGTTTCTTTTATTCGTTTACTTGTCGTGAGAACTTATATCTTGTCATGGAGTATTTGAATGGAGGTGATCTTTATTCATTGTTGAGAAATTTGGGTTGTTTAGATGAAGATGTTGCTCGTGTATACATTGCAGAAGTTGTAAGTTCTTTATTCCCTTGACGGAGATTTTAGTGCCTCATTTTTATTTCTAATTCTGTATATCTACTCTTAAGGTTCTTGCGTTGGAATATCTACATTCATTGAGGGTGGTTCACCGTGATTTGAAGCCTGATAATTTGTTGATTGCACATGATGGCCATATTAAGGTAATTTCTTGCTTTTTGTGGTATCTTCCAATTGTTTTACGTTGCCCAAAGAAAGTATATTCGCTCTTGGCCTTGGGTTGAAGTAGAAGCAGTCTTTGGCTCTTGGTGAAGAGACAATTTCTGCTGGCTAATGTTTAGGACATAGTTAAGCATTGATGAAAAGGAATGCTTTGAACTGTGATTTGTATGATGTAAATTCGTATGTTGTACCTGATGCTTGGTCTGAACACTTTGTTTTGCTTTAATTTTTATTCCTCATATGTAAGACCTTTGAGCCCCATCATTATCATTTACTCTTTTCTTTCCATTCAGACTTTACTTGGTTACTATTTTATGGATAATTGCTTTGACTCTGGTGTTGTTACTGTATAAAGATCTTATGAATGTGTGCTTCCTACGAAAGCTTTTGTTGTGAACCTTTCAATGTTTGATCACTTTTTCTTCTTGTATTTGAATTCTATAGTTTCTTTAAGTTCGTGTATTTGGTAGAAGATCAAGACAAGATTGAATTATAGGTTTGTGCTGATGAGAGACATGCTATGATTTTAGAGATTTTAAGTTGAGTCGGCCTGCAATAAAGACTGTGGAACTGATAGTTAATGTGGGATTGTATATAAGAATGAGTTATTACATCGGTAAGAAAGCGGATCAGAGAGATTTGAGGTTGCATCATCCATTCTTGTGCTTTGGATCTGGTAATGGAAGGCTTAAGATGCTGCGAAGAGTTACAAAATAGTGGATGTCGTGAAGAAGTTTGCAAGTATTCTGGTTCTGAAATTACTTACCCTTTGCAAAAAGAATTATTCAAGGAGAAGACTTGTTATCTCTTTAAGCTTATTGTCAAAGTTTGGGTTTGATTCCCTTTTGCTCGTCACATAGCCATTGGTAGGTGTTTCCATTCCATATTGGATAAACTAACAGAGTCTCTGATTTTACTTAAACAGTTGACAGACTTTGGCCTTTCCAAGGTTGGTCTCATCAACAGCACTGATTTATCTGGACCAGCAGTTAGTGGGACATCCATGCTTGAGGATGATGAACCATTATCATCTGCTTTGGAGCATCAGGAAGAACGGCGGAAAAAACGTTCTGCTGTGGGTACACCTGATTATTTGGCACCAGAGATACTTTTGGGAACAGGACATGGTTTGTACCATCTTTCTGTTTAAAGCACTATACTCTTATCATACTCATTATCCAGCATTGTGTTGAACTTTTGTGCGCATCCCTGAAGTTGCTAACTTCTGGGAGTCATGCAAGAATCTATTTTACAAAGTAAAGTAAGCTCCAATGTATTATTAACCTTCAATGCACTTGTTACATTTTTAGCATGGTAGGACTGCTTTGATTGGTGGCTGGTTTCAACTTTCAATCCTTGATACTTTCTTTGTGTCTTCTTCTTCTTTTTCTTCCTAGTTTGACAAGATTTTTTATTTTCCCATTGGTGTTTACTTCTCTCTTTCTTTGGAATAACTATGTTGCCCATGAAGATTAAGCTATCTGTGCAAAATTTCTCAGGTGCTACTGCAGATTGGTGGTCTGTGGGTGTCATTTTATTTGAAATGATTGTTGGTATTCCACCCTTTAATGCAGAGCATCCTCAGGTATCTTTTATCTGACCCTACTCAAGTTCAAAAAATTTTGGCTTCTATGGACTCTGCAACTTGGGAATTGTTGACTGTTTGCTTTTTGCGTTTTCCGTATTGTTTATGATCATGGCTCTTTTATGTGATGGCTTCAAGGACTCCGTAATTTGAACATTGACCGAGTAGTGCAATGCACATAGTATTTATGAAATTAAAAGTGTATAATGTTTGTTCTAATGCTTTGTTCTTGAGTTCATTTAATCTCATTTGTTGTCTCCTATTACTTTGTCTGCTCCATGTATCGTTGTTGCTAGTGGGAAAATCTTTTAATTGTTTGATTTGAAGTTCTTCGGCTGTGATACCCTTTTCTTGGATTTGTTATATTTGCCATGGCTTAATATGATGATTGATCAATTTGACTACTCCTAGACATTTGAGAAGAGATGATGAATAAAAGGTAGTTCAAGGAAGAAATTTGGTCAATATTGTCATCACTTTGTCAACAATTAGCATTTTCATTACATGCGATGCATTTGATAACAGCTTTGATAAACATCTTATAATTGTGTATATTAATATGAAATACACACTACTGATTTTATCTGGAACTTCAATGGAAAAGTTACCTTTGCAATCTCTATGAATAAATTATTGGATAAAATTCTCTCAAAATGACTTCGATATAAACTTAAATAAATAGAGAAATAATTTTGTTCAGGTTGATATGGTCTAAATCTTATGAGAATTATGGTGAAGGAAGATTAATGCATTCTTGTGTAATCCCTTTTGTAAAATTTTGGAAAATTCAATCTGTTAGTGATGATTTTCCTAACTTCAATTACAGAGAATTCAAGAACTAGGAAAAAAAAAAGTGTAAAAATTTGAGAAATTAGTTATCATTCAGTTTGAATTTGTTAGGCACCCATAACAAGGATATTTATGTTGGAGGCACAACAAACACTAGCAACCTCTAACAGTTAAAGCAACTGCTCCAATAGCAGGTGGCCATGTTGGTGTATTGACAACTGTGTTTATTTAATAAAATGCTATTGTATTATATGAGTATCGAGGCTTCAATATTTTCTTTTGGTAGCCAAGTCCTAGCAGAGAATCCTTCTCCGCAAGGTTAGGAGGAAATTCCATTTCTTTGGTTGTTCATGTGCAAAGCAAAATAGGTAAGCTTCCAAACTCCTGTTAACCACCGCCGTTTGACCATCCGTTTGAGGATGATGGGAAGTGCTCATTCTCAACTTGGTTTGACTAAGGAGAAATAATTCCTTCCAGAAAGAGCTTAAGAAAATGAGATCCCTATCTGAAATTATCGAACGAGGCAGGCCATGCAAGCATACTTCTTTACAAAAGACTCCAACCATTGTTTTTTCCATAAATGGATGGGAGAGAGGTAAAAATGGCCATACTCAAGCGGTCAACCACTATTAGAATAGTGTCAACCCCATTAGACTTGGGCAAGCCAACCACGAAATCCATTGAGATATCTTCCCAAATCCTCTCTGGAATAGGCAGAGGCTGCAACAAACCTGCGGGTGTGATGGTTTCATACTTGTTCCGTTGGCAAATCAAACCTTGTTGAACATGAAGTTTGACATCCCTCTTCATGTGAGGCCAATTGAACTGATCCGAGAGCCTCTTTAAAGTCTTCAAATAACCTCCATGACCACTAGTAGGAGTCTCATGTGCCTCGGCTAACAAAGTAGCCCTTAAGTGACAAATAGAAGGAATAACCAACTTGCCTTTATAAAAGAGTTTATTGGTTGACCACTGAAAATTAAAGTGTGAAGATGAATCTTTTTGCAGGTCAGTTATGAGACTCCTAGTGTAATTATCCAGCAGATAAGCTTCCTGCAAATCTGAATAATCCAAAGGCACGTGCATGATAAATCTGAAAATTCCTGTAAGAGGCTTTGTACATCAGTGAGCGAGCTAGCTAAGGCATCTCTGGACTCATCTTGTTTAGCTAAACTTTTAAATTTTGTTGGAGATGAAGAATCATGAGCAACTCCTTGGAGTTTATGCCTCTTTCCCATAGTAGTTAATAGCGGATAGCGGCGCGGAGCGGCCGACCCCGAAAACGCTATAGCGGAATAGCGGATAGCGGA
>JANIPN010000007.1:22387160-22403505 GCA_027478595.1 Erythroxylum anguifugum
ACACCTTTATAGGTATGCCCTTACACTCTTCGTCTCCCTTAAAGCTCTTTTAATTTCCTCCATTGTGATATGTCGATAACAAGTAAAGTTACAATACCTCTCAGATGTGTTAAGATCACCTAAAGAGCTATTATTCTTTATGCCTTCACTAAAAAGGCTAGGTCATCTTCAGCTACAAGCATCCTCCTTGCTTCATCTTTTATATAATGAATTTGATCCAAGTCCCTTGCTTTCCGTTCCCTAGCTCTTGCTAGCTTAAATATATTTTTCTCCATCTTTATTTTTTAATAGTTGATCTAATCTCTTATAAGTTCTACTTTTGGCTTGTAAGATTATCTTCTTTGCTAGTTTGTAATTTTCTCTATTAACTGCCCTCTATTCCTTTGTGGTACTATCCACTAGAGCTTTATAAGCAACCTTATTGATTCTTATCCTTATCTTTTACATCTTCATTACACCATCAAGAGTCCATCTTACTACCCCTAGGCCCTTTTGAAACACCTAAGATCTCTTTAGCTGTTTTTATTCCTTAAATGAGTTGCTACTCTATCGCATATTTGGTTAGCATCTCCTTTCAATTTCTATTCTTTTCCATATATTACTTTATCCCAAATTTGTTCACCTTATCCCCTTTCAAGTTCCACCATTTGACTTTAGTACACATATGAGAATTTCTCTTCTTTCTCTAACCCTTAATTATAAGATCCATAACTAACAATCTATGCTGAGTTGACAAGTAAGAGCTAGGTATAATCTTGCAGTCCTTGCAAGTAAGTCGATCTCTTCTCGTTATGAGAAAGTATTCAATTTGATTTTCCACAGTTCTGTTTTTAAAAGTCACCAAGTGTTCCTAGTTTTTTTTTTAAAATGAGTTGGCTACCACTAACTCAAATTTTACCATAAAGTCCAACTAAGCAGTCCCATTATCATTCCTATCTTTGCACTGGAATCTCCCATGAGCCCATAAATATCAATTTGAGATTTCCCCTATATGACCATTAAAGTACTCTCCTAAAATAACTTTCTCTTCAGGGGGAATATGCTGAATCACCTCATCTGGCTCTTCCTAAAATTGATGCTTAATTTGTTCATCTCATCCTATTTGGGTTGTATATGCACACACCACATGGAAAATAACACCTTTTTCCATAATCTTTACAGACAAAACCATATCATTAATGCTCTTCATCCCAACAATATGATGTATGAGTCCTTAATAACTAGGATACCTACCCCAATTTTGATGCCTCGAACCCCTTAAATACTAAATTTTGAACCCATTGATCTCTCACACTTGAGCTCCTGTCCACTTTTTATCTTAGATGCACATTATATAAATCTTATATTTTCTAAAATATCCAATAATTCCAATGACTTCCTTGTACAAGTTCTGATGCACTCATATTTTCTTATCTTTTTATACTCCTACACTTAGTTGTTATTCTCATTTGATGTTTAAATCACGTGGCTTACATTGATTTTATCATTTCAAGTGTTTTAGGTATCAAGTGAGATAAATTATGCTAAGGAGGGGGATTTAGGATTTTTGGATGTCATTTTTAGAATAAGGAGGTCGAAATACCCCAAGGTGACCAAAGTTGCAGAAATTCTAATCCTATTAGGATTAGGATTCCCTAAATCCTAATGCAACTAGGATTTCCTGTTTTGGAGAAAATCTAGCAAAACGAGAATCAGGAGCTAAGCTTGGTAAGGGATGGTGAAATCCTAATCCCAAAAGGATTAGGAATCCTACTTCAATTAGGATTTCTACATTTTGAAAGATTCTTATTCGCCACCGTGAAAAATGGATCCAGGAACAATCCAGACGGTCAGGGGACATATAGATTGGGAGAAATGAAGATCCCTACTTTTTAGGAGAATTAATGAACTGGCAACACCTGATTGGTACACGTAGATGACACTTGGCTTCTGGTCAGCGTGCTACATCACCTGCCACTTCAACATCTTGGGACACATGGTGCCTACGTGAAAAAACGTGCGGACTTTCAGTTAAGCCCTAGTAAGCGTGTTTGACCTGGAGGGAAGCTTATAGAGGATCCTAATTCTACAAGGGAAGAAAAGACCTACTTTTACGTGGAAAAGAAATCCTCTTCTACAAGGAAAGAAAGTCCTATTTCTAATTGGAAAAGAAATCCTCTTCTACAAGGAAAGGAAAGAACTACTTCTACTTAAAAAAGAAATCCTCTTCTACAAGGAAAGAAAGACTTACTTCTACTTGGAAAAGAAATCCTCTCCTATAAGGATTTGATGACCATACCTCCTTCAATATAAATAGGGTCCTTTAGCATTAGTTTTGGAGAGGTGTTCACGTTTTCTCTCGTTTCTTTGAACTTGAATCTCTCTTCTTCTCTTTCTCTCTCGTAAGTTCTCTCTGTCTCTCTCTAGGTGGAACCCTAGTTTAATTTTCTCTTCTTCTTCTTCTTCTTCTTCTTCTTATACCCGAATTCTGCACTATGTTTTCTATGATTATTTTTAACTTTGTTTTAATTAAAATCATGAACTAAATTCTCTTTTCCAATTGCTGAGGCTATTAGCTAAATTCATGGTTGTTTTTTTAGAAGCGTGCTCATATAATTGATTAATCTATGATTGGAAATTTGTGCTCTTGATCTGGACATGATTGCCGAATTATGCATGTGAATTTGAAGTCACGAATTCAAATTTTACATGAATGATTTGTATGCTATCTGATTATTTTAATTGCTGGACAATAAATTGATTAGGTTAAGTAGCATCAACTAATTAAAATTGAATCCTGTATGTAGGTTTTAATTAGTTGGATAAAGACATAGGTTAATTTTATGCATGCTAGCTTTCTTGGAAATTAACTTAGGTTCGACAGACTTGATTTTGATCTTAATGATCTTATTATTGTGTTGTTCATGCTAGTTTTGGATTAACGCATTAAAAAGAAGATTTTGCATGTCATGCTTGTTTTAAATGCATCTATCTTTGCTTGATGAACCCTAATTTTCCAATCTTAGAAATAATTTGTTTTTAATGATTAAAAACAACCTAAGGATTTAGTGAAAACCTTTGCAGTTGGTCTTTAATTAATCTAAACTTTTTACTCAAATTTTCCTAGCAATTTCTCTCTTGAAAACTTTCTGCTTTATTGTAATGTTCTGAACTTAAATCACGTCGTCTTCTTTCTTTTCTTGTTTACTTTTAACGCAAGCAAACAAATCCCCTAATCTTGTCCTATTGTGTCACAAAATCTAGCATTAGTTCATGCATAACATTCATGCATACTTTGCTTGAAAGTAAAAAACTCTTCCTTGTGTTTTGATCTCCGTGGGACGATACCCTTGCTTCACTATACTACAAATCAACTTAAGTAGGGGATTAAATTTGTAGACTAATGACAACCTATCAGGTTTTGATGTTCTAAGAACCTATTCATCATCTGTCAACATGTTGTCTTCTCCTAGACCTAAGGCTCACCAAAGGACTAACCCTTGCTCTATCATCGAAAGTCAATGCCACCGCTCTTACCTTAATATCTAACACTATCTATAAAAGACAAGTGCAATAAGTCCCTAAACAAATCTAATATCACTTGATTATGCAACTAATACAAAAAATGATTAACAAATTAAAATATGAGATTATTAAGAAAAATCTAGGTAAGTAACTTGTTCTCATTATGGTGTCAATTATGCAATATTCCTATAGAGCAAATATAATATTTCTTAATCCTTGCAAAACTTGGAAAAGCTAACAAAAGCTTTTCAGATTTAGCGAAGAAACTAATATGAGAACGAAAAAGAAGAAAAGAGACCCAGTTGTATCATTTAAGAAAACTTGTTGATTCCAAGGCAAATTGGAGTGAATAAGGTCAAAATCCTTGGAAATTTTTCACTAACACCAATAAGAGCACAAAACAATAAAAACCTAGAAAGAACCACAAGCAAAAGCATCTTAATTTATCAGAAAAAGTATAGATCTTATGGTTCGAGTAACCCTAGCCCTTACCAACCATGGAAATAACCTTTGTAAACAAACAAATTGACGTAAATATGAGCAATAAATACAACCTAAAAATTGGGCTGAAGAGGATTGAAAATGATGTTAATGATATTATATAAACAAGGTTTAATGTAGATAAATCAATACATTATTCCAATCCTAAAGAAGCTAAAAAGTAAACAAAAAGCTAGCTAATTTCCTGAACGTTTAATGAGAACAACTCAATTTTCATATAACACAAATTCGTAAAACCCCTAAATACACCGCATATGAAAAAAAGATAATGAATAGAAATCGTAGTGCAAAATCTAGAATTAAATTAATATCAAAACTAAATTAGCAGTACCTTTATGAGTTCGATTCTAGGAGACTTACACACGGAGAAGAAAAAATAGAAGAACAAATATTGCGAAACCCTAAATTTGACATCATTAAATTTGGCAACATTAAATAAAATTACGATTCCACTAGCCCTTTTTAAGAAAATTTGGTTAAGAATAAAGTTGGTAGCCAGTTAAGAGTTGTGATGTAGCTGAGTAATACCTTCACGAAAAAATGTTTTTTTTGCATCACAAGGCTATAATGACACTCCAACCAAGCTAAATAAACAATGTGACGTAGTTCAGTAATTGGGGGACATTCATGACAAATTTTTACCTTTGCATCAAAAGACTAGACTATCGTTAAATAAAATTTTAAAAAATGGGCTAAAATAAGTAAAACCTATTGATCTTTTACAAATAGCAAGATTTTTCATGAAAAATGATACTTAGTGATAGTTTTTCTCTTTGATTGATCAATGATCATAAATGCATGCTTAGTAGTGCCATAGTGAAAGAATAGGGTGTTAATATTTTCATTGATATGTATAATCAAATCAAGCGCATAAACATAAAAGGAATAAGCTAATATGTTTACACATTTTGAGTGATTGATATTTGAGGTTAAGTTAATTCCATAAGATTTGATTCCATTGTATCATTATTACATGTTGTATTATTGTGTGTTTATGTGTTTTTGTTTGGTCATGTTTTTTGTTTTAATTGAGGATAAGAAAATGTTTAAGTGTGGGGATGTTGATAAGTGCAAATCATAGTATGTTTTTTTAAGTGGTTAAGTATGTTTTTTTTGGTGTTCCTACACGGGAAAAGGTTCCCAAATAGGAACTGAGTCCTACCTGCTTCGTGATTTGGCTATTTTGTCAGGCGTATGATCTCTGGCTGTCAACGGTACTTGAATCTTAAATCACGGTAAAAAAACTAAAAAAAGTAAAGGGCACTGCACGTGGAACACAAACCAAACCCATATCGAATCCTGAAGCTAGATTTCTTAGATGATTACCATGTGTATAGGCTTAAAATTGTGTTCTTGTTAATGTTTTGTATGTGTTATAAATGTTTGATTGATTTGAAGCAATAATTTAATCTTAATTTTATGTTCTAACAGGTGTTTGATATGTTTGTGAGTGTATAAAATAGGAATGTGAAGAAAAGAGAAGATCTTAGATGCATGACAAAGAACAAGCTATGTGTATGGAGCTTTTGTCACAATCGTGACACCATGCACGATTGTGACAAAGAGGGACAAGCTATGCAGGTTAAGATTGTAATACCCTTATGATCGTGACACCATACACGGTTGTGATGGAGAGGGACAATGTTAGACCCCGAATTTTCTTCTAAATTGTTCATTGATTGTTCAATTATTTATTTATAATTTGTTTGTTTATTTTATTTTATTTTCTTATAATTGAGTTTATTAATTTAGTGAGCATAAGTGGAAATTAGAATTGTTGAATGGGAATATTAGAATTAAATTAGAGTATAGGTAAGGTATTAGATTTAAATGGCCTAAGGGGTAAGAAGACATTGCATTAAAATGAAGGGGTACTTTTGGAAGGGTAAACAAAGAAGAGGGGCAAAATAGGAAGAACAAGATAAAAAGTAGTATTGTAATGAGAAGAAGAAGATAAGTGCACGTGAGTGTGAGAAAAGAAGAGAAGAGAATCATAAGAAGAGAGAAAATGTGGGAAAGAAAGAAAGAAGAAGAAGAAAGTCGTGGAAGCTAAGAAAAGAAGAGAAAAAATTATAGAGGAATAAGAGATTTGGGCTAGGTTTAAGGTAAGTTCCATTTTCTTCTTGCTTTATTAGAGAAAGAATTAGGAAAATGGGTAATGTTGGAAGAAGGAAGAGAACCCATCTTGATTTTTAGGGTTTCTAAACTAGGTTTTGGTCTTACTAACCTAGATAGACTATAGGTAGGTTAGTCAAAGCTTGATTTTATCCTTTATGTGATATTGAAGTTTTATGAATTTTGTTAGAATATTGGGTTGAATGAATCTTAGTTTATTTGAAGGAAACCAAGAAAACCCAATCCAAGAGCAAGACGAAAGGCAAGCTTGAATTGGATTTTGACAAGCGATTTTATATAGGTAATTTATTTATAGTTATTGTGTGATATGAGAAAAATGACTTGCAAGTGTATTGTGTGCTAAAATGATTTGTTTTGAATTATTGTGTTTATTGAAAATACATTGTGATTATAATCATGTTTTGCCTTGAAAAATGTCATGGCATTTTGTATAAATGGAAAGAAGAAAAAGCATGATAAGCATGAAAGTATAAAAATGTATGGAAATGAATTGAGCAAAATTTGTTTTTGTTTGGGCAAGAGAGATATCGTTTCGTTAGTCACATGCACGTTGACCTAAAGCCTTTTCCTGGCTACCCACTTGTGACATATGAGATCCAAAAAATGGACTCATTTTGTTCATGGTGTAAACTTTGGTTTCTCCATTTCATTCTACGGAACTCGCGAGCCATTGGTTATACATTGCATTTGTTTGGAATTGTTGAGCATGATATAGAATTGAATGTTGTCTTTGGAAGGTTGAATAGGTATGAGATTGCATTATATGATGGCATGCTTGACTATGAGTTGTTGTTGAATTTACATTGCTAGATTAAGATAAAATGTATATGCCTATAAGTATATACACATGTATGTTTGATTGTGTGGCTCGTTGCCAACGGCTATAAATATATTAGCCACTGAGCTTTGCAGCTCACTCCATCATTTTCACTCCTTAAGTGCAGAACGAGAAGGTTAGCGAACCTTGCAAGGCATTTGGACAAACTCCCAGATAGTTAGCTTTTGTAACTAAGTTAGTGACTATATTTTGGGTAGCTTTATAAGCATATCAAACATTGAGCATCCATTTGTATTTTGTATTAAGTTATTGATGTGTATGTTGATATGTAACTAAAGCTTGTTCAAACTCCATTTTATTGTGTAATGAGATTTGGAAATGAAGAAGTTCGTTTGTGTATGTTTATGCCTATCTTGTGGTTAATGTTGGAATTAGAAATATATGTTAGTCTATGATTGAATTGGATTTGTAATATGTATAAGTGCAGAGTTTGGTGTGAATGTTGGGATTCTAGGTTTTGAATGTGAAGGTTTTGCCGCTCGAAGCCAGATCTTGGGCGTGGCGAACCATTCCCAAAAGGTTACACGTGATTTTCGGAACTTCGTCGCGGCGAAGCAACAGCTTTTCACCATGGCATATTTGTTCCAGGAGGTCCTTGGGTTAATCCGGGGACTTCGTTGCAGCGAAGCCAGTCTTTGGCTGCGACCTATTTTTCCCAAAGTGTTCATTAGCTGGACCTTGAACCTTCGCCGCAGCGAAGCCAAAGGTTAGTCGCGACGAACTTCTCCTGAAGAGTTCTTGGAATTGTTTCCATACCTTCGCCGCTGCAAACCCCCCACCATTGCTAACTATGAAATTATCCTTACCTTTTGAATGCTTTCGGCTTTCCTTTTGCCTGATCCTTACCTGACGACCTCAAGTAGTCGCCTCGGGGATAGTACACGAGACTCGGGCCCAATTGACAAGCTGTGCAGGTCAAGATTATGACACCTCATATATAGTATAGGTTGAAGAGAACAAAGTTATTTTTATCAAGTTGGAGTTGATTATAAAGTTTGAGAAACTTGATGATTAAATATGAGATATTTAATAAATAATGATCAATATGAGATATTGAATCTAATTAGGAATAATTGATATTTAATTAAAATTATTTATAATTCTAGTTAAAGTTGATTGAATTTAGGATTTAATTTCAATGAAATTACCAAAACGTCCAAAACCTACTATAAATAGGCTTAAGCTCTAATGGAGCTAGCACTTCTTGCTATAACCCTTTCTGTAAAAGTTATAGAGTTCTCTCAACTCATTATGTGGATACCGTTAGAGGTCAGATACTTATGTGGCTACGGTGATTGAGACAGATCGGTTTTTGAATCAGTTAAAGGAATATGATAAGATGAAGATCATGCTTTGGAATAAGGTACGAATTAAATTTCGCTATATTATGATTTGTGTTAATTATTTTATAGAATTAAAGAGATCTTGGTTTTCGAGAAATCAAAGATTACGAAAAAATTTCATGATTATTCTGCTGCATTGAGATCAGATCCTGATCCGTTTTCCCAACAGTTGTAATATGAACTCATCCATGATCCAAAACAAAATTACGTAAATGTTCACTCCCAAAAAAGCGCCTGAGAAAATTCTAATATGTTTTCTTTCCTGTTGTAACATGAACACGTCCATGATCCAAAACAAAATTAAGTAAATATTCACTCCCAAAAATGCCCGAGAAAATCTACTATTTTTTAGTTTTAATGATGCCGAGGGGACCATAAGAAGATTATATGTAACACATTAACAGAGGCAAGCCATTGATTTTGTGAAAGTGAAACACCACTTGAAAGTTTAAACTTTAGCCAAGTGATATTTTATTTGGGTACTGTGTTGTGTTAGGTCATTGATGTATTACATAATACTCGAAATCTTTTTGTCACCATAAATATGGAAAGGCAGGTCCTTTGCTGTTTAAAAGATACCTTCTATACTTGAAAATTTCATCAGAATTTTAATGGAGTGGGGCATATTATTTTTTGGGTACTAAAGGAATAATGAAATTAATGACAACTACCACAAGCAGTACAATTTTAATTTACAAAGTCGATGTCAGAAGTAAATTCGAGCAGTGCACCGAATATTTTATTTTTAGAAGGGTAAAACATGGAATTCTTGACTGGAAGGTAAACCAGCGGTAGTTCTCCTGGATGCCAAATTTAGGAGAATGTCTATTTAAGGCACCAATTTGATTAAAATGCCGTGAATGGGACTGCAGTATTAGGTAATTAATACGAGACTAATATACTGCTTAACAAAATCGTACCTAAAAGAATAGGATACTTATATTCTTCTAAGGCAGACAGCCATACCATAGATAAGGAATCCAGACTTTTGTGCTTGAAGCTGAAAGAACTTTCAACACTTCTTTCTTTCTAAACTGCACAGTCAATGGAGGCAAAGTCTTCAGATTCTAAAATCTGTTGCTACAGAGCTGCAGAATACAGTTGCAGTGCTAGTTTGCTCTGTGTTTCTTGTCCTTTTTGTATTGTTTGGTCTTGCCTCAAACTACCTTGCAAGGTTGGATTGAAAGCTGCAAAACATGCTAGAGATCGTTGTACAAGATGCTGTGGTTCAGAGAATAAAGTTTTTGCATCATATTCGTCGTTTTCAGATATTGACACTTATGGGCCGTCAAGTATAGTTAGAGAACTGGATGGCTCTTCTGGATCATCATTATCAAGGTCTAGGGCGAGAGAGAGAGAGACGGTGGATCGCAAATTATAAGTGCTGTTCGATGCTGAAAACTGGGTCTGTGTTTCCAACTTTTTCACGTGTTTATTAATTTCTGGACTGTTGTGTAAGAAAGATTCTTTTTTCAAAGGATCACTTCATCTTTCTTCCTTCAAGAAATGGCCACATCCCACATGTGTTGTTTTCTGCTGAATTATCAGGAAAATAATATATCAGTCCTCTCTATCTGATTGAAACTTGTGGAAGAACGGATTAAGAAGAGGTCCAACTAGAACGACGACCATAGAGTAAATAATTGAGCCGTCAGGTGGCTCTCAATGACTTGTACTAGAACAGGACAAAAATAAACCAAACTGTAGATGCCTATTATTGAGACAATGTACCCAAAATAGAACAATACACTTGGTTTTTGTAATTAATAGGCTCTTGTTGCTCCCACTTAGTCCTCTTTGATCAGGTCTATCGTTTAGGATGTAAAAGAAAACACACCACGCCGAGGGTATTAAAACCAATGCCTGAATCTTTAGGTCAAAAGCTACTCCTAACTCCTCAATGTTTCTAATCTTCGGAAAACATTACTAGCATATTAATTTTTATGGTGACCAAGTACCCAGTTTAATTAAAACATATTAAAATTCGGCAATGCACTTCTTAAATATATTAAAATTTACTATTACAATCTTAAAATTTTAAATAAATTATAATAATTATAACTAATTTCTTTTTATTAACAAATGATAATGTTAAACATTATAATATTATAAATTGATGATATTTGTAATTTCATTTTTCGTAAAAGATGCAAAAAAATTTCTTTAGTTTTACTTTTTTTTTTAATTTCCAATATTCAAAATTACTTTAAAAACTTCTTGTGATACTATAAAGACTAAAAATAATATATTTTACCAAAATTTTATATTTTGAAGTAATTCCTTACCAAGATTAAGTCAAAATAGTCATACAAAATTTATTAGATGCTTACCACTCAATTACGTAATAATTTGTACTAAATAATTTATCGGAAATTCAATAAAAAGTCTCTTTTAATAATTTATGATAATACAAGATGCTTTTTAGATAATTTAAAATAATAAGTTTTTTAGAAATAAGTGAAAAAGATATATGTATCTTTTACTTTTAAATTTTCTAATTGAGATTCTAAAGTATTGAGAATTATTTGTGTTAGATATGCCTTGAATCTTTGACTTATTATTCATGGGTATTTTTGGTACTTTCAGTTTTTTGTATTGGATTAATATATAAACTCCATCTATTTTAGGGTTAGGTGCGGATGAAAATAACTAGCCGCATTCCTCTTGTAATTCTTCCCTTTTCTGATAGTGGATTTGTGATCTGCCATTGCTCGTGGACTTAGCCCTAATCAATTAGGTTGAATCACGTAAATCTGTGTGATATGCAATTGATTATTTAGTTTCCCTTTTTTCCCTTTTCTTGCTTTATTTTTTGTAACAAACTAGCATCAAAGCTTTTGATTTTGTCTGAATCTATAAATCAAGCGTAGAAAGAACTAGGTTGTTGGAAGAATGAATGTCTAAAGAAGAATAAAGCAAAAACTCAACACGCTGCTATTACTCAAGATGATTCAGTGTCAGAGAAAATATGGTTCTTTCAGTGACTTATCGATTAGATTTAAAGAATAATCGGGTTTTGGACACAGGGTGTTCTTATCATATGTGCCCATATCGAGATTGGTTTACAACCTATGAGGAAAAGGATGGTGGAAGCGTCTTAATGGGAAACCACACATTCTGTAAAGTAATAGGTATTGGTTCAATCAAGATCAGATTGTATGACAACACGAATAAAATTTTAGATGATGTTCGAAATGTGCCATAATTGAAATTTTAGATGATTTTCAAGTATAGTTGTGAAGGTGGCATACTTAGAATTACCAAAGGCACATTGGTAGTAATGAAGGGAGTCAAATATGGTACCTTGTATATTTTACAGGGAACACCAGTGATAGGTTCAATTGCAATAGCTTCTCCTTCAAAGCAATAAGAATCATATCAATCTAAGTTGTGGCATATGCGGCTAGGGCACATGAGCAAAAAGGGAATTAATATTCTATGAAAATGGTGCCTACTTGGGGGACACACAACATCTAATTTTGGGTTTTATGAGCACTGTGTTTTCGAGAAACAGTGGCGAGTTCATTTTAATAAGGTTATGCATAGGACAAAGTTAACATTATATTACATTCATGTTGATTATTAGGGTCCTTCTCGCGTTTCATCTTTAGCTGGAGCCATATATTTTTTATCCGTGATCGATGACTACTCTAGGATGATATGGGTATTCATGCTGAAGCATAAAAGTGAGGTTTTCAAAAATTTCAAGCAATGGAAGATTCTAGTAGAGAATCAGATAGAGAAGAAGATAAAATGTCTTTGAACAGATAATGGCTTAAAGTTTTGCTTAAGTGAATTTGATGAATTCTGTAAGGTTGAAGGCATTGCTAGACACCGCATAGTTAAAGACACCCCATAGCAAAATGGAGTAGTAAAAAGGATGAACAGAATATTATTAGAGAGAGCTCGATGCATGCTCTTTAATGCTGGATTGACAAGAAAGTTTTAGGCTAAGGCTATTAACGCTCCTTGTTATCTGGTGAATCGTTCTCCAGCAACTGTTATAGATAACAAAACCCATTTAGAGGTATGGTCTAGAAAACCCACTGATTATTCTATTTTGAAAGTTTTTGATTGTCCTGCTTATTGTCATGTTAGTAAAGGTAAACTGGAACCAAGGTCAAAGAATGAAATATTTATGGGTTATGGCGCTGGGCCCAAAGGTTACAGAATCTAGTCTCCATCTAAGTGTAGAGTTATTATGAGTTAAGTCTAGTGATCGTCAGATTAAGGCTCCTAAAAAATATAAAGACATGGTAGCTTATGCATTGTAAGTGGCAGAAGAATTGTAGTCCCTAGAGCCCTCTATATATCGTGAAGCAATTACAGTTTCAAAATCAGCTTAGCGGATTACAACTATGGTTAAGGAGACGGAAGCTCTTTACAAGAATCAGACTTGGGGGCTTTTTAAGCTACCCAAGGGAAGAAAAGTAATTGGCTATAAATAGGTCTTAAAATAAACAGGAATTTCAGGTACTAATGGTACAAGATGTAAAGCACGTCTAGTTGCTAAAGGGATTAGTCAGAAAGAAGGAGTTGATTTCAATGAGATTTTATCTCTAATTGTCAAACACACTTCGATTCGAGTGCTACTTGCCTTAGTAGCATATCAGGACTTGGACTTAGAGCAACTTGATGTGAAAACAACTTTCTTACATAGAGAGCTTGAAGAAGAAATTTTTATGAGTCAGCCAGAGGGGTTTGCCATTCAAGGAAAGGAAGATCATATTTCTCGGCTTCAAAAATCTCTATATGGGCTGAAACATTCTCCAAGACAATGGTACAAAAGGTTTGATAATTTTATAACAAATTATGGCTACAACAAAAGTCCATATGATTGTTGTATATTTCACAATAAGCTCAGTGACGAGATCATAGGTTTAGTTGGTATTGTATGTAGATGATATGCTCATTACGGCTTAGAACATGCTATATATTTAGAAGCTAAAACAACTTCTTAGTGTAGAATTTGACATGAAAGATCTCGGTGCAGGTCAGAAAATTTTAGGAATGGAGATTTACAGGGGTCGAAAGCAATGAAACCTCTTCTTGTCACAAAAGAACTACATTCAAAAAAATTTATCTAAATTTGGGATGAGTACAACAAAGCCTTTAAATACTCCTTCAACAGTAAATATTTGTCTCTCTATAGATTTCGCACCACAATCAGAAGTAGAGTTGGAGTATATGGCTAGAGTATCATATGCTGCTACAGTGGGAAGTCTGATGTATGCTATAGTATGTACTAGACCTGATATTGCACTAGTGTTGTGAGTAGATATATGAGTCAACTAGGGAAAGAGCATTAGCAAGCAGTGAAGCACATATTCCGATATCTAAGAGGAACAACTAATGTTGGTCTCCTATATGGAGGTGATATAGGTTGTTTGGTTGTTGGTTATTCAGATTATGATTATGCTACAGATTTGGATAGTAGAAGATCTGTGACTAGCTATGTGTTCAATTGCATGGTTCTGTTGTCAATTAGAAGGCTACTTTACAACCTTCAGTTGCCTTATCTACTACAGAAGCAAAATATATGGCTTTGATAGAAGCAGCTAAAGAAGGCATCTGTTGAAGGTGTAGTTAATGATCTTGGGCTATATCAGGACCAAATTATAGTGTTTTGTGACAGTTTAACTGCTATATGTTTACCTAAAGAACAAATGCATCGTGATCGGACCAAGAATATTGATGTTAGATATCAATTCATCCGATCAGAAAAGAGAATCAAGGTGAAGAAGGATGGCAATGAATATAATCCAGCAGATATGTTCACCTAATTAGTTCCTAACAGTAAGTTCAGAAATTGCTTAGATTTACTGAATGCTAATAATTTCAAATAGTCCTAAGATGGGGCTAGCAACAACAGAGTTTGAGAAATAATTCTTACATAAATTCTATGTGTTTTAGGGTTAGGTGTGGATGAAAAAACTTAGCCGCATTCATCTTGTAATTCTTTCCCTTTCTGATAGTGAAATTGTGATCTACCATTGCCCGTGGACGTAACCCTGATCAATTGGGGCGAACCACATAAATCTTTATGTTGTATGATTGATTGTTTTGTTTCCCTTTCTTTTCTTTTTCTTGTTTGATTTTCTGTAACAATTTGGGAGTTAGAGTTTTCTTTTTTTTGTCTAAAGATATTTCTTGTTTTCCTAGAATTTGGAACTATACTGATAGCTTTAAATAATATATTTCATATTTATTACTTTAAATTTAAAATAAATGAATAATTCATGTTATAATTTGAAGGGTTTGATATGCATTGAAAATTAAAAAAAAATAAGTTTTGATACAATATTATGTTAAAAAGATAAATTTAACCCTAATGCTTATATCTGAATGTAAATTAAATCTTAACATATTAAAGCATTAAAAATGTTCTAATTATAGATGGAAACATGAAGTCGTTAGTCATCTACTATGTCTTTGATAATGTGATATAAATATATTGTTTTAATAAATTTATGGATCCTACAAAACCATGTTGGGCCTAATAACGCCTTGTGTATGTCTCATAGCTTTGCGGGGCCTATCTAACTTAAAAAGCAATTATTTTAAATTATTTTAAAAAATCTTATTAATTTTTAGTAATCCTAAATAAAACTAATTAGACTAACATAATTTAATTAACCTTAATCTAAACTCTAATTTAAACAAAATTCAATAAATTTAAACTCCAATTTAATCAAAATTCAAATAAACCCTAATCCTAATATAATCTCTAATTTATTTTAGCGTCTCCCTCTTTATCGTCGTGATTGGAATAATGACACGTAGATTAATTTTCATCAATAAAGAAACCAAGAACATGGTGTCCCTTCGGTTGATCTTATTTTTATGGTGGATGAAAAGCCTCATGTTGAGCGTCTCTTAAGTTCCCCCTTGTAGTTATGGTCAACCATTCATTTTTCATTCGTGCTCTCACTTTTTTGAGCATATATGAAATATATATAAGGCTTGTTTGGTAAGTAGCTTATCAACTATTTTCTGATGGATTGAAAGAAATTTAGATGTTTAACTGTATGAAACCGCTGATAGTTATGTTTGGTAATCAGTAGATTAGGTTAATGGATTGAACCCAATTCACAATTTGTTAAAACACTCCTATGAGGAACATTTTGCTCTAGCGGCTGAGAAATTAAGAGCCGTGGTCGGGTCGGCCTAATGAGGCCCGGTTTAAGTAAGCCCACTCCAAAGCCCAGGCATAGACGGCCTGATAACAGTAGTAAGAAGTTGTCTCCCATGCAAAGAGGATGAGGGACGTAGAGACCTAAACCTAATTTACCACATATATAAGGCAACGCTCAACCATGATAGAGGTACGAACTGAAAACCCTAGTTATCTCTCCGCTCTCAAAAACCTAAAACCTTGACAAAGAAACTGACTTGAGCGTCGGAGGGGCCTCCCGGGAAATGACCCCCGAAGAGTCCTTGTTTGTCTTGCAGGATTTCCACAGGTGAAACTCTGCGAGAATATGGATTAGAACCACGATATTCCAGCCTTACAGAATCCGGCTGAACCAGTTGGCGCCCACCGTGGGGCTCGGCGTCAGGGTACCACGTCCAAAACCACAAGACTCAGTCAGGCGACAACAGCCAATCCTGACATCGCCGTCGTCACGGTACCTGCATTGCGAAGGATGGCTTTGCTGCCACCCGTTGTTCTACCACCAGCACGGGAGCTTGGCGTAGTCGAGGCTTCTCGATGGGGGGCACGACTCAGAATGGGAAATATCAGAAGCGCCGAATGGCGAAGCGGCCGACCGATCACAACCGTCAATACGATCTTCGGGAGTAGCACAGCATGAGGGAGGACCGATAAAGGAAGAAAGAGACATGCCGGGCAGATTGGTGAAAACTCACCAGCAAGACAAAAGAAACCAAGCGACGTAGCGATCTCGTTCGACGAGTCCGATCTAAAAGGGATAAACCGCCCTCATGGTGATGCACTGGTAGTCGCTTTGAGTATTGAGGGTACTGAGGTGAAACGGATACTGGTCGACACAGGCAGCTCGGC
>JANIPN010000007.1:22597852-22625084 GCA_027478595.1 Erythroxylum anguifugum
TTATTATTAAGATTTTTGAAAACATGGTTGATGTAAACAGTAAACTAGTAAAGTGTACAGTACAACTGTATAATATATCAATATGGAATATTTTGCAATTTTAAAAAAATTTAGGGACTATTTCATAATTTTAAAAAATTCCCCGAAATGTTACCCGGTACTAACCAGTGCCGATACAGTTCCGTTCCAGAGCTCAATTTGATACCGAGCTCGGTATGTTATTCATAACTTTGGCTTTATCCATTGATATCCTTCATTGATATATTTATTTACTTTTCAAAAGAATTTAACAACTAAAAATGGAACAAGTGTTAATAGTGTATTTAGTTCAGGGTCATTCTTAAAGTTTTATAGGTCTGGTTGAAGAAAAAAAGAAGAAGAGAATCCCGATAAATCGACAACGTACAAATATGTAAACTTTAAAAGTATATTTCTATTATTAAAATTTAATATCCATCTATAATTGACTCAATACAAGAAATTAACATATCTATGAGAAAATTTAATAAATTATATTCAAGTTATTAACTATTCTAAGTTTGTTAAGTCAAATATTATGTTATTTTGCAAGTGTGGAAATGATTGAATATTATTTTGTCAAGTAACTAAATAAATGTACTATACCATATCAACTATTTACAATAATATTTAATTGTCAAATAATTATATTGTATTTTATTAAAATTTAAAGTAAATTTAATATTATGTTAGTGTAAATAAATATAAATAAAATTAAAAATAATAAATTTTGTGAATCTTAAGTAATAATATACAAAATAAATAATACTTTTTTGAGAATTTAATAAATTTAGAGATTTATGATAAAAAAAAAGTTGGAAGTAGATGAACCACGTGTGTTGTAGTGAATTATTACTTGGATATTCAAATATTTAATAAGCTATAAATAAATAAATAAAATTAGAGACTTTAAATTATCACTCAAAATTTAGAAGTCAAAATCGTGAAATTATTTTGCTGCTAATTTTTGAGTTGAGTATTTTAGATTTATATGTTGATAAAAATTAAAAAATTGAGTAGAAAAAATTCATGTAAATGTTTCAAAAGAATTTATAATCGCAGAAATTTAAGGTTAACGTTTTAAACACGGCAAGAGATATGTTAAAAAATTTTATCTCTTCCATTTCTTTCAAACAAGTATTAAATGAGAATTAATAAAAACGTTAGAATGAGAATTAACAACCTTTAATAAAAATCTGTAAAACAATGGAATGAAAGTTGAGAGTGGGGTCTACGGTAAAAGAGAAATAAATGGTGATGTGGGGCCCACAGGAGAGTGTAAGAAACAAAACATACAAAAGTTTTAGAATTTAATATTCTCCTGCGGGCCTTTGTGAAATTGGGCCCCGCCTACTGCCTTCTGCCTAGGGTCGGGACTGATTCAATATTAATAAACTAACTTTCACTATATATATAAGTTTTACTCCACCTCTTTTATAACAATCCTTTAAGAAGGTTAATAATCAGTTGTTGACTCCTTGTTTTTGTACTGCATGAATATTTTATAAACATTTCGCAATAGAAATAAAAGATATTTTCTTCTCTCTTCATCATTAGGGAGAATTTGGGCATAATCTTAAGGAATTGGTCTCCTATAGAAACATTTGTATTTTTTAATCAAGAAAATGAGCTTTAACATTTTTTAAAATTGTTTTATAATTTATAAAATAATTATTGTTTTTAATTATTTAAGAAAATAATCTCCAAATAAATAATAAAATGACTTTCTTAATTAAATTTAAAATATTTTTATTTAATTTTGAAAGTAATTCTTTTTACAAAACAATAACAATAGCTCAATAAAAATCTCGCTGTAACGTAAGGTCTAGGATGCACAGCCTTATCCTTAACTAGCTGAGATATTATTTTCAATATACCCATGGGAAATGAAGAAAAGAGAAAAAGAGAAAGAATTTTTTTTTATAATTGACTGAAGAAAACAAAAGCCAAAATTATAAGCAGATAACTACATAAAAATAGCAATAAGAATAAATAAATTCAAAGTCATAATAAAAAATAAAAATAAAATAAGAAATAAAATAAAATAAAATAGAGATAAAATAAAGGATAAATAAGTAAAAAAACAAACAAGAAAGAGGACAAATAAACAAATAAATTTTAAATTAGAAATAGTTTTCTAATTAAGGAAAATATTTTTATTAAATTATAAATAATTTTCTAATTCGATTAGAATGTCTTACTTTAAATTATAATGAGTAGATGAGTGAGATTAAATCATTCTAAGAGCCTTGTATGAACTTTGTCCTTCCTTCTTGAATAATTATTTAAAGAAATTCTTTATCATATTCATATTCATTTAATTAATGGATGTATAAGATAAAGTCTATGAAATAAATGTACATTATAAAAGTCCCTGAAATAAATGTACATTATAAATAAAATTATGATGAGATTATAATTATAAAATTCATATTGCATTTATGTGTTATTCCTAAATTATTCCTACTCATTGTTATATTAGAACTAGACATTAATATAACATAAAAAAAATTATCACATATTTTGTTTCTTTCTTATGAAGTAGACGATATTATAGACTAAAGTATGAAGATACTTAAATAAATATGTGAGTGCTTGCTAAAAAACAAGTTCACTAAAATGTCCTCATATGAGAATTTCAATTAGAGCATTACTTATATGGTTTAGAAATTCTCCTTGTGATCATTTGACATGAGATCTTTAAAGTATCTTATGCAGGAAGTGTTATAGTCTGATATTGCTTATGGCCTACCCTTGTCAAACATAGCTCAATCAATAGTCATTAGATGTAACATGAACTATATAGAAGTATGAGATTTCCCAGCCTAAAGTAGTTAGGAAGAATGTTCTGTTTTTCTTGATTGGTATTGATTTAAAAAATTCTTAGTCAAGGTGGAATAATACTTTGTAAAATAGTTTCTAAAATTAATTAATAGGGATTAATATAATTAGACTCAAATAAAGTTGACAACAATTTCATTCTTTATGTTTACCTAAGACGTTGTATAATAAAAAGATTAAATTATATGAAAAATTATGCATGAAAAAGTTAGTCAAACTACTTTAACATTCCTAATATTTTGATGGTTGTGATGCATTGTTAAGAGTCAATATTGATCTATATATATAAACTATTCAAATAGAGAGTTAAAGATATAAAGAAGTTTAATTTATCTAATCCTAAATATAATTTAAGGTTAAAATTTATATCAATTACCAACATATTTATGAACCTAATGGGTAACATACAAAGAATTGTTGAACATTAAAAAATGCATTTTAATTAAATTGGATTTGATTATAAAATTTAAGAAACTTTATGATTAAATATGAGATATTTAATAAATAAGAATCAATACGAGATATTGAATCTTTTTTTAGTCTAAGTTGTATTCAGTTAAAATTGATTATAATTTTAATTAAAATTTGGTTGAAATTAAGATTTTATTTCAATGAAATTACTACAAAGTTGCTAGAATTAATTATAATTCTAATTAAAATTTTGTTGAATTAAGAATTTATTTCAATTAAATTATTAAAAGGTCTTTACCCTATCTAAAAGAGTTGCCTCCTATCTAACCCTCTCAACAATACTTATAAAATTCTCTCAACAAATTCATGTGAATAATGTTAAAGGCAAGACGTGTATGCGACTATGATGATTGTGATAGACGATAGACCAATTTTAGAAATAGTTTGAAAGAAATGATATTTGCTTATCATATTTGTACAGTAATCATGCTATCTAGTTAAAAAAATATTGACTTTCAAAAATCAAGTTTTGTTTTTATCTTGTTGCACACAGGATCAGATATTGGTCTACTTTCTTAACAGGACGTAACCTGAACTTGATGAAATTCAAACTTTCTTTTAGATCGAATCCAACCTTGCAGTCAAGCTTAATCCGAACAAATCATTCTTCTTGTTTCTTTTCCTAATCGATTTTACGGTCGGTACTTGTCCTTCCATCTACACTCGGTGTAAAGCTTGTGGTAAACTGTCAAATAATGGAAGACGTCACATGGAAGCAACAGGAACGAAGTGTGAGAAGGGATAATCATCACGTAAATTAAGACACACTGTAGTAAGTGGGAAATTAGCTCAACAATTGTCGTTGCTCAATAAAAAGTTAATTAAGTAGCATTCCATGATTAGTGGGTGATAGCATATAGGTTCCATTATTTGTTCTGGAGGTGGAAGGGTTAGGTTCACACCAACCCTTTGTCAACACATTTCGGTGATAATGATGATGATATGCATAGCATCCAATATTTCTGTATGGATATGTTATCGAACTCTTTTGAGTGCAAAATTTACTATATATCTATTCGGCATAGAGATGTAAAAGTTCGGTAATGCAGCCAAGTAACAGTTGTAGAAATGTAACATCTGTCTCTATGTAGTTGATTCCCTATCTAGAATTTTGACATTCCATATATTTCTTGATTATGTATTCCCACCACACCTAATTTACCCATGAGGGATCTTCCTTTTTAATTAGTCTCCAAAATCTTCTTACTAACATCGTGTCATTGAATACTTTGATAGGTATGAGGCCTAGTCCTCCTTGTTTTCTAGGCTTACAAATATTACTCCATTTAATACTGGCTTTGTTTTTGCCTTGCCCATTTCCATTCCATAAAATTCTCCTCATGAATTTATGTATGGCTTTTATTACTATGCTTAGTAATACCAAATGAGAGGCTTAGTAAATGTTGATTAAAGATAGGATATAATCAGTCAATTGTAGTTGACCTGCCATTAATAGGTTGTTAGCACTCCAATTCTGAATTCTACTTCTAATCTTCTTCTTTAATGGTTTGAACTCTAATAATTTATGCTTTGTAGAGTTTATAGGTATGTAAAGATAGGTAAATGGTGATTGAAGTAACTTTATACCTGTAACATTGGAGATCCACTAAGCATTTTGTAGTGCATTAGTTGATATGTATATCCCAATATTTTAATTGTTAACTTCTAGCCTTGATACTTTATAAATATTCTTAGAGTTGTAATAAGCGAGGTAATGAAATGATGATTAGCCCTAGAGAATAATAGTTGGGCACCTGTAAAGTTGAGGTTTAAGATCCCTAAATTTAAATAGAGGGCTTCTTTCTATCGCCCTATTCAAGAGCTTGTTTAGAAATTTCATAACTATGGTGAATAGAAATGGGGAAATGGGATCCCCTTAATGTAGGCCTTTTTCCCTATAATTTTGTTGGATGGTTCTCCATTGATTAGCATATTATAAGAGACTCTGGTTATGCACTATTCAATCCATCTTATGAAAATTATAGGAAATTTGTAGGCTTTCAGGTAATTAAGGAAAAAATTCCAGTCTCGTAGGCTTTTTAAAAATATACTTTTAATGTGCAATTATTTATCTCTTTTTTCCTTGTGCAATTCCTTATAATTTCTAGAGCTATTAAGATATTATCTCCTAGCTGACTTCTTGAAAGGAATGCACCCTATTGTAGTCTTGTGTGCTTAAGAAGCACTCTTTTCATTATCTTTGAGGGCACCTTAGCTATGATTTTGGACATCTATACTATATACACATCTCCTAAAATCTTGACTTTGATTTATATTACTCGTGTTACCCTCTGCTTCTTCAAAGTTAAGTGTTGTGTCAAAGTCTCTAAACAACAACCATGGTGACTAGTTGGTTGCTAGAGATCTTAGTTTATTCCACCTCTCTTTTATTTGAAAATTGCGATTGAAGTCATATATAAAACACATCATGTGTTCCTACACCAAAATTTCGTTTTAAAAAGTTGTTCATTGGTATCAACACTTTGAAAACTTCTACCTTGTCCTTATTGCATAGGATTATAATTCTCCCATTATAGTGGGAGTAAAAATTATTTATCACCCCCTATTTAGTAGATAGAATATGGAAAATGGAGCATTTTTCCTTCCTAATCCTTGTTTCCAAAAGGCCCAAAATGTCAAGCTTAAAATCATGAATAACTTTTTTGTTGTCAAACTGTTTTGCAAAGGTATCTCTCATAACACTGCATGCTCTTATTATCATGTTCCTCCTATTAGAAGAAAAAAATTCTTCTTCCTATTGGACTTCCTTTTATTAAATGTTGCAAATCTCAATAGTTTCCTAGTTGTACTTTATGGTGGTAATGTTGTTTGCATTCAAACCTGATGTGTTGTTAGTATTTTTCTTCTCTATCCTTCCCACTAGGTAAGATATCAAATTCCTCCCGACCCAATCCTATATTTAACTCATTATATTCTCCAGTTTTGAAAGTTCTCCCGATGGGTTTCCTAAGTTTTTTAATTTGGGTCTCAGGCTTCTAGGGATATGACACTTTCACCATATCCTCAACTACTTCCATGTTTTCATTGAGTCTTATTATGGGAATTTCTCCTAGGAGATCCCTCACTATCTCCAGGAGAACACACACCCTTGCATAGTTTATTCTTTTGATTTTTTATATAACATGATCTAGGTACATTAGTTTGCCTACAAAGCTAGCTAAATAACTTAGCCCTTTTATAGTCCACTATTCTAGGGGTACCTTATGAATGCACATCCAAATAGATATGTTAGACATTCTAATTTCTTCCAACACTAAATTTGGTCCCCAATTTTGTAGAACAATAGGACATCTATACTATATACACATCACCTAAAATATTCACTGTGATTTATATTACTAGTGTTAAACCTCTACTTCTTCAAAGTTAAGTGTTGTGTTAAAGTCTCCAAACAACAACCATGGTGACTAGTTAGTTGCTAGAGATCTTAGTTTATTCCACAGCTCTTTTATTTGAAAATTGTGATTGAAGCCATGTATAAAAGACATCATGTGTTCATACACCTAAATTTCGTTTTAAAAAGTTGTTCATTGGTATCAACACTTTGAACTTCTACCTTATCCTTATTGCATAGGATTAGAATTCTCACATTATAATGGGAGTAAAAATTATTTATCATCCCCCATTTAGTAGACAAATTAAGGAAAATGGAGCATTTTTCCTTCCTAATCCTTGTTTTCAAAAGGCCCAAAATGTCAACCTTGAAATCATGAATTATTTTTTTGATGTCAAACTGTTTGCAAAGGTATTTAACCCTCCTAACACTCTATGCTACTATTATCATGTTCCCCCTATTAGAAGAAAAATTTTCTTTTTCCTACTGGACTTCCTTATATTAAATGTTGCAACTCTCAATAGTTTCCTAGTTGTGCTTAACTATGTTAATGTTGTCTGCATCCAGACCTGATATGTTGTTATTATTTTCTTCTCTATCCTTCCCACTACGTAAGATATCAAATTCATATTGACCCAATCCTATCGTTAACTCATTACATTCTCCAATTTTGAAAGTTCTCCCTATGCGTTTCCAAAGTTTTTTGATTTGGGTCTCAGGCTTATAGGTATATGACACCTTCACCATATCCTCAACTACTTCGATTTCTTCATTAAGTCTCATTATCGGAATTTCTCCTGGGAGATCCCTCACTATCTCCATGAGAACACAAACCCTTGCATAGTTTATTCTTTTGATTTTTTCTATAACATGGTCTAGGTGCATTAGTTTGCCTACAAAGCTAGCTAGATAACTTAGCCCTTTTATAGTCTACTATTCTAGTGGTACCTTATGAATGCACATCCAAATAGGTATATTAGACATTCTAATTTCTTCCAACACTAAACTTGGTCTCCAATTTTGTAGAAAAATAGGATTGTTATGTATATGCCAAGCACTGGATTCAATCACCTTTGAATTGGCAGATCTAAAAATGATGGTTTCTTCTTCATTCACTAGTACTTCAGTAAGTCCATACTGTTTCTAGTTCAAAAAAGCTCATGCCTTCATTATAGGAAATGGGAATCTTCTTTCCTTAAAGTAATCTACGGTTGTTGTATTCTATCTTATTGCTCCTACCTTCAAGACTTTTATTAGAGGGGATATCGCTTTGTGCTCACCAATTTTAGATGGAGGAGTGCATTTACAATTTTGTGTTGATGTTCTGTTCTCCTATCATTTATGTCCACGTGTGATGATTAGGTTTTTTGTGGATTATGGTTATTTTTAGTTATTGTTGGTATAGGCATGCGCCTTTTTGACTATTCTATAAGAGGATATGGTTAGGTGAAATAAGGGGGAAGGGTGGGGTTTAAATCCATATTGTGGTGGTGGCAGGGATGGGCTCAGAGGTGTGAGTAATTGGTGCATTTAGGGATGAGTAATGAGTGGTTTTAGGTGGTTTCTATAAAAAAAAAATCAATTAATTTATATATTAATTTTTGTACTTAAATCAAACTAAATCATCCAAAAATTAAGCCAATCCAAGCCCATCTAAACAAATATAGTGTTTTGGGTGGTTTAGAATGGTTTAATAATTATTGGTTTTAATATCACTAAAAGTACATAAAAAGTATAATAATATTTTTAAATTTTTATAGACTAATATTTTAATATACGAGTGAGTTATATATAGAAAAGTAAGAATTTTAGTCATAATTCGATAAATTTTAAAAATATTTTCAAAATAAAATTTTTAGTTGACTGAATAATTGTAGTGCAAATTTTGTGTATTTAACATGAAAAATAATGTTGATTTAATATATTATTAAATATGAAATATTAGAAAATAAGTGATTAGAAAACGTATAAGCATTTGTTAAGTATCAAGATTAAGAAATTTAAGTAAATAAGGATTTTAAACATAAATTTCTCTACTTTTATTTAATTAAAATTTAACAAGAATTAACAAAAAAAATAGAGAAATTGAGTGAAGCATTTAAAAGATGTTATTTTCTTAAACAGTATCACCATTGTTTGGAGTTTTTTAATGAAAAGAAATTTATTAAAAATTAAAATAATCATATTAATAAAGTATATTTAATTATATTGGTTTGTTTTGGTTGAGTTTAGAACAAAACTAAAAATTAAATCAAATATATGATTTTTAAAATTAAAAATACAACTGATTTAAGGGTTTGAATAGCTTATTAACATACTAGGTTAACTTTAAACCTTGTCTAACAAAAGGATACCTTATGTCTTGCAATAATTCATCAAAGAAACCATTCAAGAAATGGAAAGGTAGCATAAAACTAAAGATGATGATTTAGCTTGTAAAATTTTTTTAGTATACAGAAAGTTGGAAAATACGGTAAAAATGTTGACTAATTGCCATGATATGACCGAGGTTATAAGAAATAGAAAAGGAGATGCATGAAGCACTATCCATATCCAGTGTAATGATTAATGATACTAAGCATGCAGGGTTCCACTAATCTAAAAATCAACAAGACAAAAAAAAAAAGAGTCAATATTCCCATTGACTAGTGAGAACAATAGCATCAACATGGAGGATAAAGTGGAGATAGATACCTACTAGATCTTAAATCATTAGTAGAACTGGCCCTAGGTAGATGTGAAATCTTGTTGATATTCTTAAATAAACGAGTCTAGATCTTTTGTGTAATATTATGGTATTTTATTGTGTCCAATAAATCTCAGCTATTTATTTATGTAGGGTTCGCATGAAGCCCGCGTGAATCCTACAAAATAAATAACTGAGATTCTACGAGAGAGAATAAGACAGAATAAAACTAAACAGAGAATCTGGTTTATAAAGAAATTGGATTTCCTCCTCTTGAAGATCTGATACTTGAAAAGGTGTGTAAACCGTGAGATACAAAAGAGCAAGAACAATGGCCGCGAGCTGTGTCATGTTACTCCTATCATTCTCCCTTACGAAGTGGGTAGGAAGGATTTCACTGGAACAAATGAGTGGACCACTAAACTTTGAGTTTTCTTCTATTGTTTTCCTTGTAGTGACCATGACCATTAATTGAGAAATTACAAAGTTTCCCTATTCTTTTCCACTTTCCATCGTCTATAAAGTGAGACCGCAACCAACGGTTAATGTACCATAAACCCACTTCTCTATCTCTCCCTAAGCGCACACCGAAGCTAGTCCATTTATTGTGCAGTGAAAATGAAGGGCTCGTATGTGGCAATTTGCACTCTGGTTTTAATGCTGATAATGGCAGCTGAAATACAAGTGACACTGGCAGTGACATGCAACCCAACTGAACTGAGCCCTTGTGTTAGTGCTATAACTTCAAGTTCTCCCCCATCTCAGCTGTGTTGCGACAAGATCAAGGAACAGAAGCCGTGTCTTTGCCAGTACCTTAACGACCCAAGACTCAAGAAGTTTGTCGACTCCCCAAATGCCAGGAAGGTTGCATCCACCTGTGGAACTCCGTACCCCAAATGCTAAGCCGTCATAACCAAAGCTTTATCTTGCTGCTGCTCTTAGATTCTCGCACATTTGGATCATAAATTAGATTTTCTTTATATTTGGGTGTGGCATGTATGATATATATGGTACTCCTTCTGGAGCAATAGTTTGATAAGAATCCGTAAATAAATGTGTAGTCATGATCACATGGCAACAATATTGGAACTTTGGTGTGGTTTATCATATGTATAATTGTTGGGATAAGCACCAACCTCTCCTCACACACTGATGCAGAATTACTAGACCTCACAATCTCATTCATCAGCCTACAACATCCCGTTCATCTGAGTGAAATAAGATGTACCAAGATCCAACCTTCAATAAATAAATGAACTTTACTACCTCACGAAAGGCATCAATTCTTATTGAAATGATAACGCAAAATTCATTATGAAAGTATCCGAAAGCTAATTTATGACGGAAATTCAACATCAAACATTTGGAGAGGAACTCCAGAATTGATTTACATGTACAGAAAATGCATTTCTCACAAATTTAGCAGGTTTGAAATTGGGTTCCAGCCCATGATCCATGGTCTCTTATCAGTAGGAACTGCAAAATTGAGTTCAAACATCTCCTTCGACATGTTTCCTCCTTCACAGAATCCTACAAGCTTTGCTACAATCTCAGCACTCTCTTGAATGTGCTTCGCGTCATGGGGATCTGTCCACAGTTTACATATGAATTGCAGCTTCCTCTGCTTTCCCTCAAGTGGGACATCCCATTTAAGATATAATAGCTCTCTCTCTTCTACAGTCAAGCGTGATGTCAGCCTCTTGGCAAGGAATTCCCTTTCACGTTTCAATGCCCTAATGCTGCAAGTAAATAGAATAAATAGATGATTCTTTCATTACTCGAAAGAACTGAAAGAAAACAAAGAGAGCTGTCTTTCCTGGTTAAGTTGAGAAGTAAAAAGAGAGAACCTTGATGATAGGGAAACTGTTGGCTCATCTCCAACACGAGCTGGGCTTGCATCGCCGAGTTCTGACAAATGCTGTTGCAACCAGGTCAAGCGTCTGAGCTCCACTTCCATGTATATTTGATCAGCAGGATCCCCTTTAAATAATAAATAAAACTGTGTCCTATGAATAATGGATACATAGCACACATCCCATAACTCAATGATCTGCTGCCTCTGCTCCTTAAAAATTAATTGCCATGAGGCAGGGGGCTCCCCTGGCTCATTCATAATCTCTTCTTCCTCTGGATTATATCCAGCTGCCTCGTTTGCTTCCAGTTCAAGGACCTAAAAGAGCATACGTACAGAAGGTTTATCATTAATAGGAAATTTTAAAACAAAACAAACTGAGCGTTATGGTGATAAGCATTGGAAATCTTCTGACTCAATTCAAGAATATAAACTATTATACCTGACAAACAAGTAGTTGCTTCTGGTATTGCAGTTTTGCAACACGTTCTTTCAGTTCAGTCACATAGGCCCGTATGCTTCTGACATTCTCTTCTGCTGCATTTTGGAACATCTTCTGCATTTTCTTCATGTTCACTGAACTTGATCGCCTATAGCCAGTGCCTTCTTTCAATGGTACATCTCCACCTTCTTCAGTTTTTGTAGGAGTTTCTTTCTCAGATTCTGGCAAGGTCTCGCTAGATACAATGTCATCATTCTCTGGAGCTCGATTTTCAATATCAGTATCCACAATTTGTCGAGAAGTCGATAGAGGTGAACAAGGAGATCTTATGAAAGTTTGCCGATTGGCACCATTACTTGAAACAAGGGGAAGTATCTTTTTCTTTTTTGGTTGGTTCTTTGATTTTGGAGTTGCTTCACAGTTGGACTCTACATTATTACTAGGAAGGGACATTACTAACTTGTCTATAGATTTCTGTACGTTTTCCAGTTGCTCTTCAAGGTTGGCGATTGTGCTACCTTGTGAGTGGAGTCTTGTTATCTCTTCCTTAAGATTGGCGCTAACACTTTTGTTAGGGGCTATGACATTTTCCATTTCAACTTCTTTTAGAAGAGGTTGGATGGAACGCATTTCTCTTATTTCTGCTTGCAGCTTAGCAATTGTCTCCGCTGCATCTTGGTTACCTAACCTATGGCAGGCCACCTCTTTCTGTAATACTTCAAGAGCTCGATTAGCTTCTTCTCCAAGTTGCTCCTGAAGGTGTTCAAGTTTGCGAATTTCATGCATGAGAGTGAATGGCGCAGCTGATGATTGCCTCATAGACTGCCGTAATATGGTTTTTCTCCTTCTATCACACTGACCTAACTCCTTTCCGTCAAGTTTCGGAAACAATGCATCAGAATAAGAAAGACATTTCTTCACTGATGGTCGTGGTGATTTCAAAGTGCTTGAAGCTTGCTGATCCTCTTCAAGTTTTCGACGTAAATCGTCCACTTGAGATTGTGCCATGTCCCTCTGCCGCCTAAGTTCTTCAATTTCCATCTCCATCTAGACATAGAGACGATTACATTCAAATAAGCAGTTTATTAACATTACCACGGATGCTAGTCTTCACTCGGAAACCCCTACACAGAAACTTACCTGCTGTATTTTCATGTCTTTTTCCTTCGAAGGATCAGGGGTGCGCAGCTCTGCTTCCAGCCTTGCTACTTCCTTCTGCAGATGTTTCACCAATTGCTTGTCCGAAACAACCTGGGCAAATTTTGTTTAAAGGAAACAGGGGAAATGATGAGAAGTTCAATATTTAAGTTGTCACTTGATGTTAGAAGGGAGATCTATCAAACAGTTTTAGAAACAACAGATTGATACCATATTAACTTGGGCATTATTAGTTACTTCCTTCGCTCTCGTGGCAAAGAATAGTGTGTTTCGTGATTGTTCAACATGAGTCAGTGCTGGACTTAAAGTACATATGATGGCAGTTCGTGCATTCCCACCGAGCGAGTGCTGCAGTATGCGAGTCAACTTTGAGTCTCGGTAAGGTATATGACCGCTTCGTTTCCCAACACTGGAAATTATCCACAATCAATTCAAGATAATCTTAAGAATAAATACAAAAGGCAAGACTATTTTGAAGGTCATCAAATATTTGCCAAACATGAAAGACTAGCCTAAATCACTTCCCACCTTAGCTTTCTGATTACAGTTGTCAAGGTCATCAAACTAAGATTAATATGGCAACCTTCCCTCAGCCTAGCACCATCTGCATGTGTTTGAGAGGCTCTTTCACTTCCAGCTAAATCTACAAAATTCTGTGAACAATTGATTTCCAAGAAGAGTAATCTTGTAAGAATCACTTGACTAATATGGATGGTTCATGAGGAAAAATGATGGGTGGAAATATAACTTCCAATTTCTTACCAGACTTGCAACATAAGACCTCACACAATCTGAATTTTCGCGGAGAGTACTTTGTATTGTCTGCTTGAACAACAAAAATGCAGTTTACATCCGTGTTTCTGCGGTCAAAGTATGCTAGCATAAATCAATCGAAAACATGCCCACGAATCTTACCAGCCTTATGATTTGGTGTGACCGTGAGCTAGTATCATTAAGGGCAGTTTCACCAACTTGCCTCTGGGCTACAACCGAACCAGAAATACATTGATCAAATTTCTCATCGGCACATATTTGAACAGGAAAATTCAGCCACGCACGCCATCAAATTACCTTCACATATGCTTATTAGATGCCTCAAGTGCTGATCATTACTTGCCGTCTCTTCCACCAACTTCTCAACCACAGTACCTTTCTGCATGTGGCAAGAGATTCAGTAGATAATAGAAAAACATTCGGAAGAGTACGAGTACTCCATTCTTATTTGTGGACTGAAGTTGGCAAAAGCAATACCTCGGGATCATCTAGAAGCTTGAGATTGCGACCAGATTCTGAATTTAACAGGTCCCTAACATTTTCATTATAGATTTCTAGTCCAGAAATCTTGATTGTAAAATCTCTCTCTGGAGTCTGAAGTCAAAAGACAAAACGAAAAATAGGTTTAAAACATAGGCTTGTATTAATGATATGAGTAAAAAAGTGGTAAACTTACAAGTATTATGTGGTTATAGATGTCGTTAACAGCTTTCTCAGTTATCCCTCTCATCGTGTATGTCTTGCCGCTGCTAGTTTGACCATAGGCAAAGATGGTAGCTGTAACAAACATTAATCAATAATTAATTGCACTGGAAGTGCAGAATCAGATAGAGATATTCACATGTAAACATGGATAATTAGGTCACCATTTATGCCCATCAAAGCAGACAACGCAACATTCTTAACTCCATCCTCGTACACAGTTTCGGTTAAACAAGCCGGGCCAAAAACTTTATCTGTCAAAAAAAGCAATCTATTATTTAAATCAACACCAAAAAATAAAATGAATCCAATTCAACCCAGAGGGAAAACTTACCAAAGTTGAAAGAGGCTGGTTGAGCTGTACGGTCATGAGGGGGCGGTGGCCTGAAGACAATGGTATTATCATCCACACACTCCCATGCTACTTGGTCTTTGGCCAACTGCTCCTTCTTGTTTAGAGGCCTCAATCTTACAGTAACCACGATCTTCTCTTCCTTAGATTTGGGTCCACCAGGTGTAGAAACCGGTGTCTTATCAATCCTCGAAGCCGGAGTTCCAGGTGTTCTTGTCATCTTATTGTGACCGACCTATTGATTATAATGCTATCGAAGACAAGAGTAAGCCAATTCATGAATTTGTTCAGATAACTAACAAGAAATCCTAAATTGAGTATTAAATTGTTACGACGCAAAAGAGAACTAATCGATCTTTGAAATTCAATTAACAACTTCAATTAAAATCATAACTCACGATAGATACTCCAATCTAAACGAAAATGCAATCTGAATCCAGACAGAAAAGGAAAGTTAAGCTGCCTTCATTTTCTGGTCATATTAAGGTTCCACATTTAGAAAGCGTAAATAGGAAAGGAAATGAGAGCACTTACTCACCCAGATATGATCCGAAAATATCAGATCCTATGAAAGAAGAAGAAACAGATCCAAAAAGAGAAACTGGAGCGCTTGAGGGACGGAGAAAGAGAGAGATGGAAGAAGAGTGCAGTTTGTTCTTGTTCTTTATGAAACGAAAAGCTGAAATGTGACCATTTGGGTTTTGATTTGAATCTGTGTCCCAACGGCTACTTCCTCTATTCTTTTTGTTTTTGACTTTTTTCTAGAAACATTTTACTTTTTCTATCCTATTTGCCGTTTTACTTTGGTACGTTGTGCGTTTCGCTGTTTATTTATTTCTTGGTAAACGAAGTGGGGATCCACCTGCTCGAAGCTTTTAAACTCTTGTTCTTTAATTTGTTTTACTTATGGAATTTGATTAAATTACTATAAAAAGGACAAACTTGAGATATATTTCAGTTGCTAATGGGCCCTTCAGGTTCTGGAAATGGCAGATAGTACCTCTCTTTCTGTGACTGTGTTATTTTTTTTAAAAAAAAAATTGATGCCTTACCTCTAAATATCAACAGTGTCCTTGGAAAATTTGACTCAAAATGTATTTTTAACTTCAATATTTATAATAAAATACAAAATAGATCTAACGTTCTAAATTGTTCAAATTAAAGCTCAACAGTTTCAAAACATTCAAAATAAATCCTGATTGAATAAAAGGTTTAACGGAATTGATTTCTCACTACATTTTATTTAAAAAATAAAAATAATGTCAAGTTGGCGTAACATTTAACTGAAAAGAAGGTTAGTATTGACGTGACATTTAACTGAGAAGAAATTGACTCCATCAAATTTTCCATCCACTTAAGGTTTGTTATAAATATTTTAAAAACATTAGGATCCAACTTGAACACTTCAAAATATTATAATTTAAGTTGTATTATACCGTAAATATTAAAGTTAAAAATACACTTTTGGCTATAATAGTAACAATGTACACAATCAATGAATAAAAAATTATAATTCAAGGACTTTTGTTTAAAATTTACAAAATAAGATCACGACTTTTCAACAACTAGACTCCTAAATAATTTTAATTACTAAAATAAAACATAAAACTTGTTGAATTTCCACAACTCGATTTATGTTTATGCAATGACGAAATTTTTTAAAATCAAAACAGGCCGGGGTTTTAGCCCAGGTAAAAGAGACGTTCTAGCAAAGATTTAAAGGATACCTTTTAGATGTTTACATACTGATGAATACTCTCTCAACTGATACACGATCTTTGCTTATACATTAGACAAAAATTGTGGATATGTTTTTTTCTATTTCTATTTTTAATTTTGTTTTTGTTTTTAATTCTAGTAAAAAAAATTTATCTGTTTGAGTTTTTTGTTTTTATTTTTAGTTTTGATTCTTCCTGTTTGTAAAAATTACAAAACCATAAAAAGTAATTTTTTATTTCTGTTTTTAATCAAATTTACTCTCAACTAAATATATATATAATTATGAATAATTTAATTTAATTTAAATTTTAAATTAAATTAAATAAATTTAAGTAAATAATTATTAATAAATATAATTACGTTTAAAATATCTTCAAGATATATAGATTTCAAATAAAATTTGATTTAATAATTAAAATATATTTAAAATAATTATTAATTTATAATTTGTTAATAAATATTATATAAGATATGAAATAAACTTATTTAATTAAAAAAATTATTATGAAATAAATTTGTTTAATTAAAAAAATTATCTTTAAGTTCTATCTAATATATAATTATTATCACCGATAAAAATATAACTATATTGATTTTATTTGAAAGAAAAATATAAACTGAAAATAAAAAACAAAAATTGAAAGTTACAACAAATAAACGGAAGTAAAATCAAATGACCGCTACACTGTTTAGGAGTCACTCAACTAATAGACAATTTTTGTTTATATATTACTTGTTTTTGCATAGGGCTTCCCAATAAGGCAAAATGTAAATATTGACTCTCATTTAAATCTTTGTGCATTCACCAACTTTATATGGTGATGAAATATAGATCCCAACATATTTATAAATATTGAAGATAATATTTTTTGAAAAAATTAAAATGAATTAATAACGAAAATATTTAGTACAACACTATCCTTTAACAAGGATAACAAAAGCAAGCCAAAACGATATCGTAGCAAAGAGCATATGCTCCATGTGTAGCAAACAATAGCAAGTAAAATCTTTTTGGAGTTTCCCAAATCGAATTCGTAGAATTACCCTAAAACTACCCCCAAAGAGCCTACAGCAATTTCGGAATTAGGGCTCGACGTTTCATTAACTCTTTCTCCATACGATTAAGGAGGTAAGTGATTTCTAGTTTGATCTTCAACCTTAATCCAACTTCTCTTATTGGGACTACTCGATGGGTTTTCCACAAGTTCTGAGATCTGGCTGACATAAAGACCTCACGGAGGAGAGATACCAAAAGGTAAGCGCTTTCCCTTTAGATTCCAGCAATTATTGTGTGATTGGTTATACGAAAATAATGATCTAATGGGTGTTCTTGGAGATTCGTTAGAGTCTCCAAGAAGTAACTAGTCTCTCACTACATTTCTTCTCCATCTGGTTTATGACCAGTTGTTCTCTAATACTGTTAGAGATAATATCTATGATTGCATGTATGCCTCTTTCCCTTTCTACAAACCTTCTATTATCTCTATCCCTCAACATCTCCTAAATGTATGCTGTTATGGCAACCATGTACACTTCCTTGTCATGTTTGGAAGCATGGTTTAGTAGTATCTCATGGATTATAATGTTCAGGTTTCTTTGATAGCAGTTAAGAGAACATAGGATGGAAATATGCCACCATTCTCTATTAGAGAATTTGCATTTAAAGAATAGGTGGTTTCTGTCATCTTCCTCTAGGTTGATTTGCATCTTTTAGAGGACGAGAGGAATTTTAGTCTTGTCATAGTGCTAAGTATGCCCTTCGTTGCTAACCAGCTTAGGAAGCTAGCATTAGGCTCGATAGTGTTGCTCCAGATCAGCTTACACCAACCAATTCTTGTGTTTGTTCCATACTTAAGTTGTTTAGCTAGTCTATTTTTTATGTTCACAACGGCTAGCCCTTTCCATAGATATGTATCCTCTCCTCTATTAAGTCTATATCGTGGTATCAATAGAGATCTAATCTCCTCTTGGGAAAGGTTCTAGTTGCCATCTGCAATTAGTTCTTGGATTTTATCTTTTTTTGATATTCTATCCAGCATCTCCCTAGTTATTAGATTGTGAGTTAGTGCTCTTTGACCTGTCCAATTGTCATACCATAGTGAAATTCGATCCCCTGCCCCTATCTTACATGTGATATGGTTTTGAACTTCCTCCCCCAATTTAATAACTTGGTTAAAGAACCATGAGAAACTGACTTTCGATTTATTGGCCCATAGACTACCACCCTTTAAGATATAGTTATGCACCCATTTAATCCATAATGATTCCTTTTCGCTCAAAATTCTCCACAACCTTTTCAGTAGTAAGCACTTATTGCTTCTTCCAATTGACTTCAACCCCAGTCATCTTGGAACTTTTAGTTGACATATGTGAGTCCAACTGACCTTAGCAATTCCTCTTTCTCCTTTCCCCTTACTCTATAGAAAATGTTTCATAATTTTTTCTATCGTTTTAACCAGCCCCTTCGAAAGGAAAATGTTAGAACACCAGTAAGTATTCATGGACATAATAATAGATTTCAGTAGCTGAAGTTTGCCACCATAAGATAGCGATTTATTTGTCCATGAACCTAACCTCTTTTGTATCTTTTCTATAAGGGGTAGACATTCTCTAAATCGTATTCGTCTCAATGAGATAGGGATGCCCAAATAAGTGATAGGAGGATAATTATTTCCCATTCCAATTACAATAGAAATGCCACTAGTAAGATGTGCAACACTTTTTAACAAGATAAAAAAAAACTTTTTTGAAGATTGATGTTCAGTCTTAATTTCTTTTTGAATCTTTGTAAGGAATTCATTAGAACTGTAATTGAAGGGGTATTAGTCTTACTAAAAGGGATTAGATCATCTGCAAAACATAAACTGGTTAGTGAAAGCAATTTACATTTGGTATGGAACTTGAAATCTAGATTTGAGGAGATCTTGTATCTCAGCATAAGGGTAAGAACTTCCATGCAAATTAGAAATAGGTAGGGGGAAAAAGGATCCCTTTGCCTAAGTCCATTCTTGCCTTTAAAAATCTCAGTGGGATACCCATTAATCATAATCATAAAGGAAACAACACAGATGCATTCTTTAATCCAATGAATCAATTTTTGGAGGAAACCCATAATACCCATAGTCTGCAGTAAAAAAACCCCAATTGACACTATCAAAGGTTTTCTGGAGATCCACTTTTAATGTGCAGTTCTTATGGGATTTTCTTCTAGTGTATCCTTTCAGAAGTTCTTGCAATATTAGAATATTATCTCCAATATTATGCTTGTTTAAGAAAACTCCTTGGTTTTCACTGATGACATAATGTAGCACCGATTTCAATCTATTTTTTAGGATTTTAGGGATAATCTTGTAATAGAAATTAGTGCATGACATAGGCCTGAAGTTGCTCCATGTAGAAATGTTATCTGTTTTATGAATCAAACACAAGGAGGTTTTGTTGATCTCTTTTAGAAGTACTCCATTTTTGAAGAATTCGTTCACTGCTTCTTTCATCATCTTCCCAATTAAATTCCAAGTTTTCTGATAGAAGAACCCATTCAGGCCATCGGTTCTGGGGCTTTCGAGCCCTTCATTTAAAAAACCATTGTTTCTATCTCCTAATCTATGAACTGTTTGATTAAGAGATCCGTATGATCTTGATCGGTGCCATCGTTCGATCTTAAGATCAGCCCCTTGGAAACCGAGTCAAAAATTTAATTCCAAGAATTGCAATATATGATGCAATCTTGGGTCATCTCACTTAATTGGAACCTAGCGAAAAAGGTTTAAGCTAGCTTAATTGTCAAAAATGCAAACAAAGTTGATAAAAGGGGGGTTTGGATCATTGGTAGGAATTAAGGAAATTTAACTAAATTAAAGAAAAAGGTATAAAAAGTATTTTTGGATTTGTGGGAAGATGAAATTGAAAATTCAAATAATAATCAAATATGATAAAGTCCTCTTGAAAATAAGCTTAGGCTATCATGGTTCAAAACAAATTTTCCAGGAGTGAAATTCACTAAGTTTTCGATTAACAAACCTTAAAGAATTCTTTAAGTACAAGATTTTAATCAATGAACTCCATTTTTCAAAACCTTGTTAAAAGCATCTTAGTGTGTGAAATGGACAAGTTAATGCAAGTGGTCAAATTAGGTCAAGTATAATCTCAATATTAAACACAACTAGGCAGATAACAGAGGATTAACACTATCACCAAAATGACATATATGAAACTTCATATATTAAGCATCAAAGTTCTACATATAACCAAATCTATAACACAAGACATTGTTCAACAGTTGATTAAACTCTAACCAAGCTAGTTTAACTACACTGCCGTAAACCCTAACTCAGAAATGTACAACTTTGCAGCTAAACTTAACAATGTAAATTAACTCCCCTTTGAAGCCCGGTGAACTCAAGCCGTTGCTACATTTTCAAGAGGGAATGGTGATCTAGCCGTGCATAACTTCGGAAACCCTCACAACTACTGAAGTTCTGATGTCACCCATGGTAGCAATAGTGACCAGCGGTGTAGTTGACAACGAATTGAACGGAGGTGGTGGGTGATGGTCGCGGATGAGAGGTGGCAATGGTGATCGAGTGTCGGTCCAGATAGATGTCTTCTGCTCCTTCCGAATGTCAATCCCCCTTTTAACCTAATTTGGCACGATTTTTATAGGATGGGTCACGGGTTGGGTCGGAATAGTGAGAGAATTTTTCAAATATAATCCGGTGATGAGGGAGTTGCGCCGCAGTGTGCACTTTCTGGAACACTCGCCACGGCGAGATATTCCTTTATAGTGCGTTGCGGTGAGATAATTAGTTTTCGCTGCGATGAGCTTTCTTCTTGGTGCGCCGCGGCATGTGTTCTGGAGCTCACGTCCTATTGACTCATCTAACTCCTTTGGACTCCTTTGACTCCTTCAATATAAAATAACAATTTGCAGTATCAATTGTTCTTAGAAAAATTTATATTGTAAGGTAGTTTAGGTAAGGTAGCAGCAGAGCATGATCTGTAGTAGAAAAGTTGGAATAGAAAAATGGTAAGTATAAGGGGTGGGAAAAAAAAGGTTAGAGGAGGAAAAGACAACAGTGCCCCTGAACATGAGGAGTAGGAAGGAGGATGGAGAAGGAGAATGGCAGATTTTTGCAAAGGTTTAAGAGGAAGAGAGAATGAGCCAGAGGAGCCTAAAGATGAACAATCAAATGCTTTGAGCTCTACATCCCGATCAAGAAGAGGAGCAAGTCTGTCAGAGCCAGAGGTTGAGAGATGAAACCAAAACGAAGAGAGGTATTGAAGATAAAAGTTGGTAAAATATTACATAGGTATATATGCATATAAAGAAAAAATGAAGAGATAAAGGTCACACTTTAAATTATTGATAAGATTGCTTTAAAAGTTTAAATTAAAAACAATATTTGAGAAAATTTATGATATTATCTATATTTTTATTAGCTCCTCATAAGTTGTTGTTGGTGTTTATGATACACATAGCTTGTCTTGTTATTTTTCAAATAGTTTTTGACAAGTGATTTTGTAAATATATCAGCAAGTTGATCATCACATTAAATAATATTAGATAAACCTTTTCCAATACTATTAACTCACGAACAAGGATGACAAAAAAGTTTAAGCTCAGTTTAGTTTGACCCTACGCAACTCGAAGTCAATAAACTTGGTTTATGTTAATCAAGTCTCAGATTGGGCTCGGTCTTCTTCTTTTTTTAATTCAAATTTTGGGTTGACTTGGGTTTTATAACTAGACTCAATTTAAAGCCTGAGCATATATATTAAAAAACTAGATGCTGGTTGTGTCTTCTTTTCTCTTCTCTTCTCTCTAATCTCTTATCTAGTTCTTTGTGCGACTTTGCGTTTTTAAACCTTTGTATGTTTCAGTTATTGTTAAAGCTATGTGCATTCCATGACCAAGAAAGTCTCAAGCTAATTGACATTCTTGATTTCCACTTGCATTCAATGGTCCAAATTGTTGTTCAAAGCCTTTGAAATAATATAGTGCATAAGTTCTTGTTACATGTTTTTTGTTTAAACTTTTCTCCTCACTCGTCCAAAACATTACCCTTTCCATGAAACTAGACTAGGATCAATGTTTGGTTGTCGAAAGTTGGGTTTCTTGTATGTTGAAGATGATGAAAATTGAATGGATTGGAAATTTTGATGAGTCAGATCAAACTGGATTAGGAACTAGATGGGTGGACTTTGAGTTACTTGGAGCCTAATTACAATCAAGTTTACGTAGTATAAGCCAATACCATTTAACTTAAGCCTGATTCGAACTAACCTATTGTCAAGATTACTCATGACCAAAGTGATAATTTAATTCATTATGTTTAGTTCAAGCATGAAAAAGAATAGATTTGAAGTTAAGCATATCGCTTTAATATTGTCACACCATAAAGTAGTCGATGTTCAAGAAAGAAATCTAAGTTCACCTAATAAGTAATGTGGCCATGTTAATTCGATTAGAGCATTTGCTAAAGCTTGATACTCACTTATAATGGATGACATAACAATTTTAGGTTGTTCTTTGATTGTCTAAGAAATTAAATTTTTACCTAGATATATGTGTATACATTAGTAGATCTCATATCATATGGATATCTATTCATTCACTATTCGTAAAGCATTATAGATTACAATTAGAATCTTTTGAAATAAATAGTCCAAAATTAGTTGTGTTAAGTAAATTTCATAAGAATCATTTGACTGCTTTCCAATGATCTCCATTTGAATAATGCATGAATTGAAATAATTTATTTACTAAGAATGCAATTTTAGAATGTGTAAGAGTAATGTACTAAAGACACTTATAATTTTGTGATAAATTTTCATATTAGAGTATACTAAGACGAATATTTGTTCAGTGGTGGGCTAATGGTCATTGATCTAGCTTATAACTTACTACTAAATATCCTTATATGGTCTAATTTGTCAATAATATATTTTTGTTAGGAGAGTCACATTCCATGTGCAAGATGTTGAACTTTAACCCCCAAAAATAATGTATAGCTCCTAAGTCATGTACAAGAAATATTGTTTGTAGTTTTTGAACAAACTAATTAATTTGGTTTGCATTGGAACTTGTAATAAAGATATCTTGATCATAAACCAAAAAAAAAGGCTTAAATTTACCTTTATTCTTAATGAATAAGGATGCATTAGCACGTGAGGTTATAAAACGATGATCAAAAATAGGTTTGACAAGTCATTAGAACCTAACTTCGAGTGCATGTTTGAATTTATATAGTAATTTGTGAAGGTGACAAATAAAATTCGGTCTAGTTTTGTTAATAAACCTAGTGTGTTATTCCATGAAAATGTCTCCATCCATAAAACCATGAAGAAAAGCATGAGAGATATTCAATTGTGTGTATTCCCGTTAATGAACTATTATTAATACCAATATTATTTAGATAGTCGTAGTCTTTACAACTAGATTAAATGGTTTATGTAATCAATTATACTATTGGTTGAAACATTTGGCAACTGATACGTGTCATTAGACATATACAAATTAAATCCTTATTTAATTTCAAATTTATTAATCAATTTAGAATCACATAATCGATATCTAAGAACTAAAAAATTATTTTCTTTGTCAAAGATTTGTAATTATTCAAAATATATAATGTAGAAATTTTTAATGATGAAGCCAAGTTATACAACTATGAAATTTTCAGCTTAGAAAATTTATATTCATCCTTCTTTTTGTATGTAATATCCAATACATGGTCCTTTTAAGCACAATGCAATAAGATATGCTATTTTTTTAGTTAAGAAGAAATTAAATATACATAATGAAGCACATGTAAAGGAAAATAAAAACTTGGAGAGCTTGGATGAAATAGGTACAAAATCAACATAAACTTGATCATTTGAAATCTCAACGAAAGTAATCCAAGATATTAACAACAATTTAAGTTTACAAGTTTAACTTTCATCAACTAGAAAACGTGAAGAAATTGACAACCAATTGATTATTAAATGCAAAAATCCAAAACACAATATAAAGCTAATAATCCTATTTTGTCTACGTTAAGTATAACACTTGTAATTTAGCTTTAAAAGAACATTATCTCAACTAATTTAGGCTGTCAATATTCATACAACTAACTTTACATAGAATATTAACTTTATCAATAACCTAAAATATAAAAGAAATCCAAAACTAAAACAATTATAATTATAGAAGCCTATGAATTACGCTAAGTCATTGATGCTTATAACGAACCAAATTAAATCCAGGAATCAAATAAATGATATATAAATCTATTATAATATTTTGTAAATCTATTCTAATATTTACACATTAACAAGCATGTTTCAATTTTAGTTTAGCCATGTAATTTGATACACTTGGATCATCTAAGTTATTTAATAGGTTAAGCATATAAAACTAACCAACTAGCTCCTACTTGTCTCCTTTCAATTTTTAGAATCGAACCAGCTCAATCCCAACTCAAGCGTATTATGAACTAAGAGATAAATTCAAGCATCGATAATTTATTCAAAGAATAAATAAATTCTAGTTCATACAACGCATTATGAATTAATGCTTTAAGAATCACATTCACATAATCAAGGATGTCTCCAATCATATAAAGAACATGAATCAGAAATCAAAGAATTAATACATTATATAAGTTATTAAATTAACTTGATAATAGGATTTCTCCAATCATATAAAGAACATGAATCAAAAATCAAATAATTAATACATTGTATAAGTTATTAAATTAATTTGATAATAAACCAATTAATTCAAAAAATTAATAACGAAATATTCAACTTGCATCTCTAAACTAAATTTAACAATTAGAATCAACTAAGAGTAGGAAATCATAAATAAAGAGAATAAGGGTTTCAAGAAAACTCATTGGATGTGCTCTAACTTCAAAACCTTGAACTAACCCTAAAGATCTGGAATTTCTTCCTCCACTAGTCACGATCTAGCTTAAAACAAGTAGGAATTGGTTCCTGTGACCCCCAAATCACTCCTTAGAATGATTCTTAACTTCAACCCACCTTGGAAGAGTGGCAAATCTTTCGGACTAGCCCCTTCTTTGCATGACTGCTTGTTCCCCTTTTCTTCTTTTAGGTTGCTACCTTTTTATAACCTCAACAACGTCTCCCATACCCATACATTTCTAGATTCTTTGGTGATTTCCTTTTATATAATCCATTTCAAATGGATTTTTATGTACGTTTTTGGAGATAGAGAAGCCAGGTGGGTGAGTCTCCTTGTTTAATTTTCAAGATTTTTCTAATGAATAGCATTTTGTTATGATTTTGGTACATAGCTATTGGAACACAATGTTGTTTCATTATATTCGTGCTTTTTGATGCCCTCAGTGATATAATATATTTGATAAGGATAAATCGTAACTAGCTGGAGATCTTATTCTAGTTATTATATGGGTCTATCCCTTGAGATCCTCACAAGATACGATTACATTCAAATCCCTGTATAAATGTAAAGTTCATCTGTAAATACATATATCAATTACTCCAAACCTTCTATGGTATCAGAGCTTCAAAGAGGTTTTACCACCCATTCTAGACAATGTCAACAAACCCAGTATTGCCTTCCACAAATGACTTGTCTTCTGAACTCTCCTTCTCCCCCAATATTTCTCATCAGTTGCCTCTTAAACTCACTTCATCTACTTTTTTGCTCTAGAAAACCCTGTTAATCCCAATGCTTAAAGTGTGTCGCCGTTGGATCCCGCTTGAATCCGGAATCTAACTCTTCCTAATACCATAATACTGAGCGTGATTCCTTGTAAGCTCTTTAACCAACATCGATTCATCTTCTTACTTTGATACAAAATATCTGTTGGACCCTATTTTTAGAGCCCAACTTCGGATCATGAAACGTGAGCTTAATTCAATGGAATTTCCTTGAACATCATCGATTCATCTTCTTGCTCTGATACCAAATATCTTGGACCCCACTTGTTTCCAAAGTCCAACGCTTGCTTTCCAGAGCCTAATATCCGGAGTCAAAAGCGTGAGCGGGTTTCCTTGTAGGGTTTTTTCAATGAACCCTCACTTTCTTTCCATCAATCTTTTTGAACTCAACACCAATGGTTATCAATTTTTTTGGAAAGGTAGAAAAATGTGCTAGGAATCTATCGTTTCAAGAATCACTTAATTTGGAGGTCGAACGAAGAAGTTATGGTCAAAAGAATCCAACATGTTTATGTCCTTAATCATTTTGTACCTGCCTTGGCGCAATTGCTATAACTTTCACTATAGATGTCAGATTGATGTTGTTCTTGGATGGTTTGAAAGAGAACTTCTAGATCTACAACTTTTGTAAAGACTCTAAAGTGAAATTCTGTCATTTGGATAAAGCATGGACCGTGTGAATTTTACATGGTCAGACCGTGTGACTTTTAGGTCTGGCAATTTTTCCAGCATCAAGAATACATGGCCTGTGTGATTTCACACAGGCAGACTGTGTAACCTTCGGGTGTAACTAATTTTTCACCCTCCAAGACCCCTCCAATGGATCCTAAATCCATCATAACATCCCTTTTGTTAGTAATGTGCCCTAGGCCAATGGACACAAGTGACTTTTGTACTAACATTATGACTTATTAGTACAAAATATATTATGAGGCATTCTTTTATGTATGCATGTATATCGTTCATGTAAGGTGATTTACGTTCCATGAATAGTATTAGGCTTATGTCATTAAGTATGTGACTTGATAGTAAAACCATAAGCATTATAATACTATTCTAAACTATCCCTTGTCGATCATTATTGGTGGAACAATAATGAATTAAGGCTAGTATGTGTTCTGATTGATGATCACGTTTTTTTGATCATGGATATGAGTTATCAAATCAGA
>JANIPN010000007.1:22649325-22660962 GCA_027478595.1 Erythroxylum anguifugum
AATTATTTTTCCTAGAACTATGTCCCTAACGTAGTAGACAAAAATCCTAGTCGCTACTTTTGATTAAAAGAATTGAATGTCAACCTGTTTAATTTAGCAATTGATTGAATAAAAACACAAATTAGTTGCGCATCTAGCTACCTAATTAAACAATCAAACAATGATCCAGAAAAATAATTGATACTTGACTAACAAATAAATTAAAATAAAGAACAAAAGTCTCACAACAAACAAAGTTCATTAACTAAGATTCCGTAAACCAAGAAATAAAAATTTAATTACTCAACATCATAATTTTCCCTCGGACTGTCACTGGCGCTGAGACTGCCATGGAATTTTTCTCTCTTCTTTTCTACTCGCGGCAGCCTCCAGAATTTGATTCCTCTCACGCACTACGCCCAACCCTTTTTTCTCTTGACTATGTAGCTGATTATTTATACTCTTCTTATTACCCTATGCATCTTCACTTCCCCAATTACGCCGCACATCTCTCCTACTCCTGCGTGATTTACTCACGCCTCCCCCTTGTCTTGTATGTTGCGTCATTTAAAAATCCTCCAAACGTCTCTGTTTATTTTTCACGCCAGTCTTTTGTTAATTTGTGCGTGTCTCCTTGCCACTTTAATTTGCTATCCCTCTTTTCTTTGTCTTGCACCGTACACTACTTCTACTCCACGCCTGAGCCAGCTGTCGCCTCAATAGACTCTCCTCTGCGTTGTGCTTGCTTTTATTTATTCCTCGATTATATCCTCTTCATTCCACGCTGCCTTATGCGTTCTCCACGTGTTCAGCTATTTAAGTTTCATTCATTTACAGTCACATTTGCTACGTGATGGTCTTGGCTGTAGCATCTTGCTCGTTAATTGCCATTTGACCGTTGTCTCTCTTCATTGATTTTTTTAATGTCTCTTTGCTGTTGATTTTTAATTATGCTTGTCTACCTTCTGATGTGACCATTTGTTGCCTTTATGCTTTGTTGCTTTCCTTAAGTTGACGCCACCAGTCCCATTCATGTTGCCTCCAGTTTCGTCTAGCCTTCTTTATTTTCGTTTATTCCAAAAACCCTCAGCTCCCTTGGCTTGTGCGTCTCTACACGTGCACGCTTCTAATTTGTTGTTGTAGCTCCCATTTTCCCAGCTGCTTTTTTTCGTCCAGTGATGCTCCTCAATTAAAATCCGGCGTGCGTCCTTACCGTGATTTTCCACTCTTGCTTGACAATCATTGGTCCACGTCGTATTGCTGTTTGATTTTAATCGACGCCACTTGTTGAGTAATTTTAAAACCTTGCTGCTTTGCTTTATTCTATCCCCTTGTGCTGATTTATGGACCATTAAATGAGCTTAAAACCTTGTGCGTGCTGCCTCCTTTCCTGACGCGTGTCTTCCGTTCCTCTTGGCTAATTTGACAATTTAAATGAATCTCTTCGTGTAATTTGCTTCTGTCTCTCTTTTCCTCATGCATGTTCTTGCCTTTTGTTATTTTTCTTCTTCTTCCTCCACGAAAGCAAGTCGATATTAATCTTCGAGAAAATGATCCATATGTCACGCTTTCGACTCACTTTAATTTCTTTGCTTCCGAATTGTACCTAAAATCATAAATGAATTAAAGTGAGTATCTTAAGTATTTTTATGTCAATAATCGCTAAGTGAAAATAATGAAAAACATCAACAATTAAGCACATATCATAAATACATAAATCAATCATTTATTTATGAAATATTAGTCATAACAAAGCAAACTAATAGTTACATATTCCAACATTTACTTTAATTGTCTTGTAATTTTAATTTCTCCATTTCCGATTACTAATACCAAGACTAAGGATAAGCCAAACAATATGCAAGAGCAAGACAAGTTGACAACTTATTCACCAACACAATCAAATTAATTTAACCATACAATAACTCCAATTTGATTTGTTTATAATTCAACTGATATGCCCCTAAGAGACATTTCATCAAGCAATTCATAGGTAACCCGAATTATCTTTAACTAATAACAAAACATGTTGGCCCCCTAATTTTTTCTTATTATTTTATTGAAGTTAAGCATTATTTAATTTAATTACGAGGTCTTTATGGATTGATTATAAATGTGCTTAAATTGAGAAATTTGAAATAATTGTATTGAAAACTGAATGGGAGAAGTATAAATAGTTGGATTAGAATTTGTGGTTTTTATATGTTGAAAATTGATTTGGGGAGTGTATTTGGTGATTCAGATTTTTGGTGAATTTTAGAAAAATATGTGAAAATTTGGGAATTTCTGGAATTTAAGGATATTTTGGCCTAGGAAAAATGCCAAGTGGTAGAACAATTAATGAATAGTGATAGAAATGAAAGTTAAATGGCAGTAGAAAATTTTATATGTGACATTAAGATTTAATGACAAGTGTCATTGAAAAATTGGGAGACAATTGAATTGAAAATTGGAGACAAATGGACTAGTAGATTAAAAGACCAAAATGGGATCATGAGAAAGTGACAAGTGTCACTACCCTCATTACTTACTATTCCTTTTACCAAATAAAAGACCATTTTATGGTCTTTCACTTGACCATTCACGACATGTGCTTCATTTTCTTCATCCTCTTCACTTTCTTCATCTTCCTCTCCTTCTCACGAAACTCTCTCCTTTAAGCATCAAAGATGAACCTTTCTATCACTAAGTTCTTGCTAGCTTTTCTTTTTGATAAAAGACCCATATATTCTACTTTAGCAAGATGATGATTGTGTATGTTGGAGAAGCTAGGGTTTTATGGTGATTGAAGAAGCTTTGGATGGATAAGTATAAGCATTATTCTTCTTGATTTGATGAATGAAGAATATTTTGGTGATAGTTAGAAGTAAAATGAAAGTGAAAATAAAGTTGAATATGTGTAGTAAGTAAATAGTAGAATTTGGAAAATTTTGGAAGATGAGTCTGTGAAAGTTCGCTGAGGCCAACTCTCCTTGGTTCGCTGCAGCAAACTTGTAAGAATTCACGCGGACTTTTCCTCTCTAGAAAAGTTTGTCGTGGCCAACTTTTCTTGGTTTGCCGCGGCGAACTTTCCTGCACAGAACATGCTTCGGTATTTTAGGCATAACTTGTTCTGTAGTTTTCCAAATTGAATGATTTTTAATTTAGAGTAAACTAGAAACATAGGGCTACAAATTGTATAAAAAATTGAGTTTTAATTCAATTTTTAAGAGTTTAAATTTTTGGATGGAAGTTGAGTACAGAATATTGTTTCAGTATAAGAACAGTCCGAAAATGTTGGGGTATAACTTTCAAATTTCTAAACCAAATTAAATGACTTTGGTGTTATTAGAAACTTAAGACAAAGAAAATATGTTATCAAATTTCTTCATTTACTTGATCAGAATGATCATGGAAAATTGGCCCGAAGGTTTAGATTTTTGGAAGAGTCTTAGTTCACGAAGTTTAGGAAATGCATGGATTTAAGTATTCTAGAATCAATTCTAGTGAATATGCTTTGTGGGATTTTCAATTTGTATTGCTATTGAATGGAATTTTTGCCAATGTTAAAGGGAATCAAGAAAGGCAAGAGGAGCAATAGGATAGGTACTATTAAGCAAATTTTAAGCAAGAAATTTAAGGTGAGTTACTTTTTTATAATTGAATAATAAGCCATAAATGTTTCTTTTAAAAGAACATAAATAAATGATTTTTAAGTACTTTATACATGTTCATTTATTGCTCTTTAAATGCTTTAAGAGAGTGCTACATGTTTGTATATAAATTGTGTTAATGATTTTGGCAAGAAAATGAAATGATTTTGAAAAGATATTATGTTTACGAAATCAAGTTTCAAAAATGTGTCATTTTGGGCCACCTATTTTAAGTCATGAAATACATGTTATGTGGATTTGTTCGGTCCATTCTGTATGTCAAGTGCACTTCGACTAAAGGCTTCTCCCACTTGCCCGCTAGTGGCATGGAGCTCCTTCATGTTCACGACTACGCAAAACCACTATGTAGGATTGCAATAGTTTGTTCTGTTCACGACTACACAAGACCATTATGTGGGAATGTGTTAGTTCATTCTGTTTATGGACCTACCCAAACCATTCTGATGTACTTATGTGCTCATGATATGTTGACAAGATTGATGTATACATGATTTGTTTTATTGTGAAATTTGTTGAGAATTTAAAAACCATGAGTTTTATGATTCAATGAGAATTTTCTATGATAAATGAATATTTTCAATGATTTTGCTTATTATCCGTTATAAACTTATTACCCACAAGCTTTAAGCTCACTCCCCTTTATCCGTCCCATCTTCAGTTGAAGAACATGAGATTGAGTGAAAGAGAGTCAAGGCATCACTCCAATTAGGCAGATTTTGAATTTTAAGCTAGATTTTGTAATCACAAGGCTTTAGCCGCATTTCAAGTTTTACTAGTTCAAGTGTATTTTGTATTTTTAGTTCACGAACTCAACTGATGTATTGTTGCTCGAAATGCCATTAAAGCTTTATAAGACTTTCCTTTTGGAGGTTAAGAAAATATGAGTTTGTCTATGGATGAGGTTGAGTTGAAATTAGGTATATTTGAGGAAGTTATTGATTTGAGATGATAAATTTTGAATACGAATTGTTGTTATATATAAGTGAGATGTGTTATGGAAAAAGAAAGATAGGAAATTGTGAAGAATGAGAATTAGTTGTAAGTAATGAATTAAATAAGTAAAGATTAGAGAGTATGATGAAATAATATTGGTAGTTGAATTGTTACGAAATGATGTTACATTAAAGGAAGTGAATTTGGGACAACTTAGGGTGAAAGTAAGGTTGGAGAAACCTTTGAGAAGGCTCTTGAGTGAGTTTTGATGACATCTCAAGACTTCGTCGCGGCAAACTTGTCCCGAAGGGTTTTTGGAAATTACTTCCGCAGTTTTGCCGCGGCGAACCCGCCATTGCTCCTGCAAAATTTTCCCCTCCAAATCCATTGTTTTCGACTCCGGTGTTGGGCTCCAAAAATGGGACCCAACAAAACAACCACATTTTTTCATTATTTACCAACAACACATTTAAACCACAAATAAACCAACATTTCAAAGTAAAAATGCATAAACCAACAATCCAAATAAAACACACCCACCTACCCATGGTCATATATATATAAGCATTTAACACCTTCATTTTTTGGAGACAAAATAAACCCAACAGTTTTGTTACCTAAAAATGATGTAGGATGGACCAAAAACGAAGCAAAAATCGACGGTGGAAGTTTGGGAGGAAGAGGTTCGAAAATGTTAATGGTGGGAAAAAGAGAGAAAATAACAGAGAAGAAGGAAAGGGGGGCTTCGGGTTTGTTAAGTCTGTGAATAAAACGATGTCGTTTGGATTAAACCAAACAATGTCATTTTATTTTATGAACAATTCAACAATTACCGACAGACTTTACTGTTCCGTCACTATATTCCGTTAGAAAACACACAGGAATATTTTCCTTCCACGTTTACCAACAGATTTTGGCCGTCACAAAAAATTCATCAAATTTACCGATAGATAATCCATTTTCGTCGCGAATATACTACGGAATGTTTTCCGTCGGTAATGTTCCGTCAGTAATTTGTTATTTTCTTATAGTGAATAAGGAACAAATCCAAAGGAATTGATGGTAAAACCCATTTTCTATGCCCCAAACGGTCTCCAGCATTTTCTATGCTCCATCTTCGCTCCACGTTTCTCAAATTTCCACAAAAATAAGGTCAACAACCTAATCAAAGCTCGCAAACAACACATTACAAACCATAAATAAATCAAATACATGAAAGAACCATTAATTCGTACCAAAAAGATGATCGATTAAAAGAGATAGAGAGATGCGAATCGGAATCAAAGAGTACGTATGGACACAGACAAGCAAAAACACAAATCCAGGGAGAGAAACATAACTAAGTGGTGAAGCAGAAAGAAATACCAGAACCAAGAAGGAGGAACTAAGAAGAGAGTACGACGGAGGGCGATCGAAGAAGATACATGGTTGTCAACGAGAAAATGTATAGATTTGTTGCAGGTCTCAAATCCTCTGTTATTCATTCACTTTTTCTTTTTTGTTAGTAATTCTTTAGAATTTGTTTTTTAAGAATTTTTCTTTTCCTAATTCATATCTTTCTATCGTTTAGAGGTTCGTTTAATGTTGTTTAGTTTGAATTTTTTCCTAACAAATTTTTGTTATCAACAAAATTAGATTTTGTAATTTCAAAATAACGAAAGATGAAAATAAATTTATCAGTTATAATTTCGATAATTATAAATAAAATATGTTCACTAAAAATAAAAAATAAAATTTAGAGCTAATTATTCTATTTTATTTAAAAAAACATAGTAATACTTTTCAAAAAACAATGGTTTTATTAAACATCCCCATCACATAAGCTAATATTTGAAAATCAAAGCACTTGTTTCCATGACCATATTTTGTAAAGCTCTTATAAGAACTTACCATGTTCCTTTTGGAAATTTAATAAAATTTTCAATTTTCAAAAAAAAAAATCTAATAATCACACACGTATATGTCTAAGTTTATACTTCAATTTATGAGATCAATACATTCTTTATAAGAAATAAATATAACATACACTATTCCATCATGGTTCCATCTTAATAAAACTATAACTAGAAATAATAACTAATTGCAATTTAAATTTTATAATTATGAACCCATCATAATTTCAACCATATAATAATTATTTTAAGGTTTGTTTTTGGTATTAAATATTAAATATAATTAGTTAAACCCATAAAATATTATTTATGTTTTATTGAATAAAATAATAATTCCATAAAGAAGTTACAGCAAACTGATTGACTATAAGATATAAACAAGCAAACGATTAAAGTAATTTAGTGAAAGAGATGAGTTAAAGTGCGAGTTCTTTTAAGAGAGGAAATTTGTGTGGTGGAAGTATTATAGTCACGAATTTGTCCTTTTTAATATCGTAAGCGTAAAGACCAAGTTGATTTAGACACATTTTGTGTCTTAATGGACTATGTACTAATTTTAAGTATTTCCATATAGATGGTATGCGGATGCTTAATTGCCTACAGAAGCCATGTAGAGACGAGCCACGAAGAAGAGAGTGGCAATCATTTGGGCACGTCATGTTATCCTCTTGTAACAATTGTCCGATTCTCCGAAAGACCAGATATATGGGCGGAACTAGAGCAAAATGATTAAACATAGCAATATCAATGAAGGAGAATAAGCCAAATTTGAACTTTTTTTTTCTTCTGAATATCTACATTACACAATCTAATTGATGCTAAACATATATATTTTATTATATATATATGTAACAATTTCCACCGTTGAAAGCATCTCATCTGATACAGTATTGTAAACCAAGCTAACGTAGATTTTTCTAAACTATCCGAAACTCAGTTGACAATTATGATCAGTTCGTGTTCCTGTAGGACCTGGAAGGTGTCAATTCACTATCTGGTGACGACTCTGACAAGCTATATCCCCTGCCAGGTTCAACTGGCATGTCTTGGTATGGTGAAGTCATGAATTGCCAGTTGTTGAATCCCGTTTCTGCACTGATGCTGGGCAGGGTTCCATCCTGAATCATGTATCTATCACCTTGAGACCCACCTTGGTGGAGCAGTTTCACCATCGTTTGTTGATGATTCGGGTATGGATTCACTGGCTCACCTATTTTATATCTCGCAAGTATTAATCGTCTATGTAAATTGCAGTTCCATAATTTTTTGAATTTGATTAAACCAAGTAAACTGCCAATGAGAAACTAATTGGGGTTACCTTGTGTCAGCAAAGGGGTCTCATTTGAAAATGCAACGACTTCTTCCAAGGAATGCCACTCATTATATGCTTTCATTATCAAATCCTTAATATAGGTCTGCATCAATTTATATGACAGTTATAACATAATTGATATGAAATGAGTGACCAAGATAATTTATGCTTAGGGCGATGATGAAATAGTGAAATACCCTATTGATGCTTGGAAGATCTTGGAGAGTGAAGGTTTGGCCATCGATTATGGCATTGACAACTTGACATACAGGGTTTAAAGTGATTGTATAAGTGGGTCCTCTGAGGACATAACGTTTGTTCCCTAGGAGGCATGTTCTTGCATGCTTTATAGTGACTTCCCACATTTTTTCCGACATTCCAAGGCCTAAGATCTAATTGGAAGATAAAAATGTAAAAGGGAGTTAGAAACAGACTGATCAGAACTCAAAACAAAAAATGAGAGGATTTGGTTACCATTCTGAGTTTTTGAGGATCAACTGTGGAGAGCTTCAAGAAATCTTGCACAGTATTGATGCCCTCGGCAGCTAGCTTTCTGTGGAAAGCTCCATCTTTCGCAATCTTTTCGAGACGCCATACGTCGTCTTTTAACGAAGGAGGATGATGCTTCTTGTACACTAACATTAAAAAGAAAAAGGCATGTAATAGATAGACCTAACTTTTAACTTAATATCCCAATTAGATAGACCTAACTTCATCCAAAAACATTGTCAAAGTAAGCCTAAACTGTCTATATGTCAAAGTGAAATCAAGAAATTGCCGAAATTTGTCTCGAGCATCTAGTATAACAAATCACCAATTGATTTTTTTGATTTACTATTTCTACCATGATGTCAAACGATGATAGAAGTTATTCATTCTTGTAAAGAACCCTTTAGAATAATGAATACTAACATATATACAGAAGAAAGGGATAAAGAACTCTAGTCAGTCATTAACATGACGAAGTATTGCTTGAACCTCCTCTCAACCTTTGCTCATGAGAAACACTTCTATTTAGTTCAAGTATCAACTAAACCTAGGGAAAACGATAATTTAGAAGCTGAACAAGAAAACTATTTCACGTATCAGGTATAGCAGACATGTAGTAATTGGCAGAAAGCACATCAAGCAATTAATCAAGGAATCCTATGGTATAGCATTTTTCATTTATATTCAAAGCATAAGCCAGTATTTTAAGTTTCACTTAAGTTGTTTTTAATGCTAATTCCAATGTGTAATTAATAAACGAATTAGTGGTAACTAAAAACTCACGTTCTCCTCGATGATCTTTGACAACAAAAGCTTCAGTCATGGCTTCACGTATCCTGAGACCTGGATAGCTTCCTGGAACCACTTTTGCACCAATCCTGAATTTTCTGCTCCTAATCCAGCTTGAATTATCGGTGAACTCAATGTCGCCAATTGGTGCAACTCCATCTTTTAAAGTCACCGTTAAGCAATCACCTGCAAGCAAAGGCCGCTTACCAGTTCTTTCCTTCACAATATTGTTTTCAAATTCCTCACTAGTCCAAATATGGCTGTCATTCGAAGGGAAATCTCCGTCAAGAACTACAATTTCCAGTTTGACGGGGTGAGGGAGAGATGTCAAAACCGTATGATCACCTCCTGTCTGAACAAGGAGGACTTGAAGAGAAGCATTAGTTTCAGCATCAACTATTTTGCTCCCAGTGAATATGGGAAGCAAAAGCTTTCTGCTGAAAACTAGTTGGAGACTAGGCTGTTCAAGTTCTTGGATTCGCAGAGATGGAGATCTTGTGAAAGAGCTCGAACAACGCTGTAGAATACCCTCCACTTCTTCACTAACCTGATTTAAGTAAAATGAACAAGTTTACATGGATTTATGTGCATATTTTGGTAAGCAAAAGCTCTTCATTTAAAGGGAGAAAGCCTACTCCTATTTCTAACACAAGACATAGTTCTTGGTAACAAATATCTACGAAATCTTGCCCCAGGCGTCCTTTGTGCCAATTTATAAATTTATATAAAGACATGATCATTTTGGGTTACACTAATTTGTAAGTCGTGAAATGAAAAAATTCCATGTAGAAAGATATGCATGATAGTTTAGAGCTGGACATACCACTTTTCTAAGCATAGGCTCAAAGGACATGAAGATATTCTTCAGTGAATTCACCATAACCGCTTCTCCAATCACTCTGTCAAGACCAAAACAATTGCACCACATATCAGACTCGGTTTTTCCATCTTCTTTCCATTTTGTTCTTCTAAAACTAAAATAATTCTGAAATATCAGATTAAACCCAAGCGAAAGTCCAAAAAGGAGGACAATCGTGTATGAGGGTAAAGCTGATCGCTCTATAACTTGATTAATATTAGATCTAACGAAGAAAATGAAAAAAAAAAGAACAAAGATCAAAAGGGAAGAGTCCATGAAGATATGCGTACGAAGCAAAAGAAGGTATGTTTCTCCTTCGTTTCTCGTTTGGTTGATCTGGGTTTTGATCATCGGATTCATCAGTAAACCTTTTGGCGGCCATCGTCACAAAGATATCAAAGCAGCAAACTGTAATATTCTAAGCAGAAAGAGAGAAATCAGACAGAGATAGATAATTGATGAACTTCGGTTAAGATTTGTGGTTAGTTTGATCTTTCACTAAATTGTTTGTTATAAAGGAAACAAAAATCTGTCTTACTTACCAAAAAATAATACATTATAATAATAAAGAGAAGCGCCTTCCCAGAACTATCATGGAAATAGCTTGGTAAGTAGCAAGGGGTGACCTAGGTAAGTATGACGCTATGAAAAAGTTGACGTCAACGTTTTCTTCTCGTAGTCAACCTAAATACTATACCTTATCAATCACATCTTAATGGAAGGCCATGGTTATCACAGCCATTATGATGTGGTGAGAGCTCATAAGATTCCATGTTGCATGAATAAAAGTCAAAAGTCTCCGACATTTCCGGGAAGTCGCGGTTGCTTCATGCGTTTTTTCTTTTTATCTTTCTTGTTTTAAACAATCAAAAGTTGACACCACATGCTGCCGCGCCTAATTAGTAACGGGGTTAAAAATTTAAGATAAAGAAATTTTAAATATTTAATTTTTTAAATTTTAAGAGGTTTAATATATTATTGATATTTAAATAACTCCGTCTTTGTATATATATATATTAATTAAAAATAAAATTTATAAATTTCAGGACCCTGGTACACCACTAAACCTTATATACTTTTGTCACTGCATGTAATTTTATTCCGATCATATTTAAATTAGTAAAACATAGAAGTGAAGACTATTAAACTAATTAACCAAGCAGTCTATTATTATTGTGGTGATTTTTAAATGTGAGAGTATGATAATTTTTTTTTTTGAAAAAGGATAATTAAATTTTTTTAAATTCATAAAAACTGTAAAGGTTGAAATGTTTAATTAATAGTTTGAAACACGCCCTTTATCTTTTTTTTTTCGTTTTTTTGAAAATTATTGACAGATCATTGCCGTATCTGACATATGTAGACCATTTCAAATTGAGAATTGACTTAAATCATATTTTAGAAGAATTGTGAACGAGGCAACGAGGTCACGTGACAAGTCTTAAATGGTTTTTCTTTTTTAAAATTGCTTGATTGTTTTATTTATATTTTTAATTTTAAGTTCTATTTTCAGATTTAGTTTTTAAAAATATGTTTGTTTCAGTTTTTTTATTTTTATTTTTTGGTTTCTTCCTATTTTTAATATTTATGAGAATCACAAAAATGCATTTTATAATCTGATTTATTATAAACTAAATATATATTATTCACTTATTTGATATATTAATTATTAATAATAATTATTAACAATTTAACTTAATATTATATTTAATTAATAAAATTTATGAATTA
>JANIPN010000007.1:22778468-22790152 GCA_027478595.1 Erythroxylum anguifugum
CAAACAAACAAGATTTTTTACCGAATTTGAAAACAAAAACAGAAAACCAAAAATAAAAACGGAAACAAACACCCCCTAAACTACTGCTTAAATTTTGTTAGATAACAGAGACAAAAGATTATGGTAATTGGAGCTAGACCAAACAAAATGTTGAAACAAGAAGGTTACAACATCCAAACAGTTAACTTTGAAACAATTACCCAAACACATCATCCATTTTGATTCCTTATTCCATAATAATAATTGTATAAGAATGCAATCATTACAACTAAGAAAACGTTGCTAATTGCCCCAACCACCATTCCCAAATTATACCTTATTATATTGGATGTCATAAAATACACTTAAGCTTCATTGCTGAGTTTAACTCTATCTTTGTACAAGCAGCATGTCAACTCCCCAGTTTCAATAAAGAGTTAGAAAGGTTCAATCTTCTCAGGATCTAAGAGTCTCCACTCTACATCGGGTTTTTTATTTGCTTTGCACGTTTCTCCTTATGACTGCATAGCAATGGTTACATCATTATAAGCAAGAATGATTTTTTTTTGGACAAAATCACTTCAAAAAGATGCATGACCTATTAACAACCCAAATGATGAGTGGCATCAGAATTAGAAACCACAACACAATTGCTAAAACTAAGCCTAGAAAATATTTTAGGAAATTTGAATTTAAACTTCAGTAGTTGGCCAAAAATTGACTAACGAATAAAAGGTATAGCTTATGCTGAATTCAACCTTAATCGGAAACTAGTAAATAGAAGGTATGATGAACTTACGTGTCCTTAGTATTGATATACATAAACTCAGGATAGTAAAAGAGAAAATCAAGGCCATGCTTGGTGCTTTAGCTTTTGAAGCATATTTTTAAACAAAGTTATGCTTTCAACCTTATGATCAATTTGACCTGACTTATGAAAATTCTAATGTTTTTCACATCATTGCATTTTTAAAAGTTGAGTTCCACACACAATGCATGAATAAAATTGAGAAAAAATACATATTTCAAATAGTTGAAAGCATCAATCAATCTGATATTAAGAATTAGAAAAGTAACCGACTATTTACTAAAGAGGAAAATGTAAAACATTGGCAAATCACATAAAACAGCCCCTGTGATATACTTGATTATTCATCTTAGCCCCTTTGTTTTTAATTCATTCACCTTAGCCCCTGTGTTTTTTATTCTCATTCAAGATACCCCAATTGGGTATTTTCGGACAAATTTGCCCTTAGATTATTGAAATATATTTTTTTAATCTCTTGATTCCAAGGGCAAATTTGTCCGAAAATACCCAATTAGGGTATCTTGAATAAAAATAAAAAATACATGGGCTAAGGTGAACGAATTAAAAACACAAGGGCTAAGATGAGTAATCAAGTATATCACAGAGGCTCTTTTATATTATTTGCCTAAAACATTTGCAGGTACTTGAGGAATCCGTGTATGAATTACCACTTGATTGATAATCATTTACATCAAGTAAAACTTTGTATGCAATCAACTTAATATCAATTTAATTCTTGAACCATATAGGGCTTCTCAAACCTAAATTTCAGTTTTATCATGTCAGTTTTAGTTGTTCAAACTACATGAAGGTACCAATTTTCCATGGTTTGAAGGGAAGTACCTTGGATCCAAAAGAAACTCCTTTGGGATATAGTTTATTCCTACTCGTAGATCTGCTGCAACTCCAAGATCAATAATCTTGAAAGTACGAGACTCTACATGGACAGTATTATCAATAAAAAATCACTATCCATATATTACTTTAAAGCTTATTTTTACATTCGAGAAACTATATTCTTGGTGTCCTTACCTTTAGAAAAAATGATATTTTGAGGCTTGATGTCTCTATGTACAATTCCTGTAGAGTGAAGAACATCTAATGCAAATAAAATATGTATCATGATAGTCTGTATGATTCTGTTTTCCCTTTCTTGTCCCTTTGGCAAATCTTGAACCTCCTCAAGAATCATAGTTTCAACCTGGAAACTTACATAACCATCAGACATCTAGGTATTGAAAGTTGAACAGCATCAAGATTAAAACTGCAGAAATTGAGTAAAACAAATAAAAGTTGACACTCCAAATTTCCAAAAATCAAGTTAGCTATTTGATTGAAATAATGGGTTTAAAAAGACACAGTATCATCCATCACTAATTGGAAAAAGTTGTTGTCTCAGTTAGACACACACCCTTTTCAATTTTGGATTGTTCTAAATTTCCCATTAATTATAGTTTAATTCATAAAATACAGTTGAAGCAAAACTGGTATCAAAAGAATAAGTGATTGAATGAACTAACATTATAGGGGAACTCTCTGCTCTGCATCAAATCACACAATGTGGCTCCACCTTCAAACTGCCATAACAACCAATAATCAGCAACTTTCTTCGAAGAACGCTGCGAGAAGATTCAAGATGAGAGTTTCAGTATTTAAGTGGAAAATGAGAAACTGAAACTCATGATCTACAATATAACTAGCTAAATATCTTGAGATAATGATACCTTTAGTTTATATGATAACACAAGTCATAACAGAGTAACACCTCAAGAAATCCATACAGAAATTCAGCACAACTGCTTGCACAAGCTCTTCGAACATGTTCATTCATCCAAATTTTTACAGCTCCATATTCAGTGGCCTTTTTCAAAACTAAGTCACCTTCCCTCTAGCATTAAGTAAAAAGTATAAATTAGCAACCCACTTTTGTTTACTAATCTTTCTCAGTCATTCATATCTCACATTTACTTATTATTAAATGAAAGCAACACAAAGGAAGAAGGAAAAAAGTGAATTTCCATTATCTAGTTTCTCATTTGCTGATGCAACACAATATTTCATGAATAGAGGAGTAAGTGCTTCTGACTCACTCCTCTATTCATATCCAAGAGCAAGAATTATAGGTCTCATAATGAATCAAAAGAAATCCAAGACATAAATGCACAATCAATATCTGAATCTACCAAAATAACTAAAACCAATTAAAATAAAATTGCATGTTGTGAACCAACAAAGAATCAGGAAATAGATAGAAAAAGTGGAAGCAAGAACCTAGAATCAGTAAGACCTTGTTTAAAACACTTGAAGTACCTTAGAAGAAGTCTTTTTTTGTTAGAGAAACTCTGTAAACCACTCCAAATGATCATTTAATAGGTACTTGAGGAATCAGTTAACAAGTTTTGGTACTCTGTACATCATTCATCATTGTTGCATCTGCAAGCAAAGTGAATCACATTAAGTTATGGGCTCCTGCTAATCAGGTGAGTTAAAATTTGCATTAATGATAAGGTAAATCCATAAAGGAAATCCATAATATGTGCCTGACTGAAGCAACTTCACTTCTTAGATCATTCAGTTTTGTGCACGCCCTGTCATTTTCGTCTTTCAAGTGTTGTATCAGCTCTTCTGCAGTTGCCATTGAATGATATATATACAGTTACACTTACAAAGAGACAACTAACTTGGGTTATATCCATACAATTTGTACCAAAAAAGGACTTTTGAACTTAATTTCTCATATTGCTACAACAAGACTTTTGGTTGGGATGAAGAAATGAGCTTACTAGAGACATAATTCAAAAACCTGACTTCTTGATCTTCATTAATCTCATCCAACTCAGAGAACTTCTTTTTTTGAAAAGTCAAGGTAGCAACCATCAACTAAGACAACAACGTGTAACAAAGACGTTTGTATCCTAAGACTTATTTGCTTATTAGACATTATCGAATGAACGAGAGACCTTAAGAGCATTGTAATTATCGTAGAGCTTGGTGTACAAAGCCCCCATCTGCAATTGAAAAACAGAAAAACATGAGATAATTTTAACACAAATTAGAAAACCCTAGCTCTTCTAATTCAACTTGTTTGAATTGATTAAGCAATTTTAGAAGATAAGGATAACCTACCTCGAAATTTTGTGTGAACATCTGCGAGAACTACTAAAATTGGAGTTAACTGGTGTTTTCTAAATTCCAATGTTGGAAGACTGGGAGGCATTTAGGAGAACAAATAATCGTTATTGTTTGATTATTTGTGTATAAACCCATCTGAGTGTTGTGAAAAAATTGATTTTAATGCGTTTATTGAATCGTTTATTTGTAAATCCATTATTAGGATTTCGATATAATATGTAATTATTATGTTGAAATTCATGTGTAGCGACTAATAATTCGTAATCATTAAGGATAACATAACTTAGGTTAAATGACGTATCGTATGTGATTGCTGCCTTGATTAATCGATTTTTCTAATTCGTAATGCTACTGCGTAATTAAATTTAGGGATCGTATCCTGAGTTATTTGGTAATTAGGTTTGATTAACGATCGTTTCTTAATTAAACACTACCTAAGGGAAAACTCGGATTAATTATTAACCCACGATTAATAGTTGCTAGGAGAGGTTTAAAAACAACAAATCAATGAAATATATTTAATTAGGGTGTAGGTCGAGATTGAACTAAAGAACTAGGTCCCTACCGAATTCCCCATTTATCATTTTTCTCATGTTTTCTTTAATTTGTTTTTATTAATCTAATTTCATTTATTTCCTTGTTTGAAAAATCCAAACCTCCCCGCCCGGGGTTAAACTTAAACACTAGTTACTTTCATTTCGAAAACCTTACACACTCTCTGTAGAATTGATTTTGACTCACCACTGATATAGTAGTAGGTCTAGTTATTTTATTTTGACTAGCGTAACGACGCGTTGTTAGCCAACTTGAAGAAACTATTTAACACTTTAATTAGCATCTAATTTTTTCTTGAATCAACTAAAATTTTATAAAATTCGAGCGTTAAAGGAAAATACAATTTGGGTCCCATAAAAGCAAGCTCACAAAACATCCCAATAACCTTTGAACTAGCATCAAAGCGAAAAATTTTGGAGCAAGATCTTTACATAAATCAACAGTTCCAATATTGGACAAGTATTCTGGTGCAAAAATAACCTCAACCTCATTACTACATCATAGATCCTTTCGCAACTGACTGGTGATCAATAAAATGACCGACGTGAATTCATGGAAAGACTATGAGAAGGCGAGATAGTTGACTTTTTTGTGGGCAAAGTGGAGAAAATATACAATGAAAAACAACCCAAGACATATTGGTAGTGGAGGCCTTTGATTACATTGTCGAGAATGTGCTGGAAAAGGTGGTCTACTATAGAAGGAAACGACATTACAGTGAAGAAGAACACTGAAGCTTTTGAAGTGATATAAGAATGTGTAAAGATTAAATCACACAGTGGTTCATACTTCATATAGATTTAGATGACAAAAAGAGTTAAGAGACGGTGAGAGGTAGCGTGACTCAAGAGTAGAGAAACATGGTTAACGGTTAGAAAGTGACACTAGTCAGATATTCAGATTTTTTTTTTCGGTTTTACCCATGATTTATTTGAAATTGCATTTTAGTCTTTAGATCTTGCTAATATTTCTGATGTCGGTTGATCCGAGTTGATATTGACTGAAATCATCACTTATCTAGTATTCAAAAAAAAATTTCTTAATAATTTTTAGATGATATAATAATTTTCAATCAGTAAGATACGAATATTATATTACTAATAAGATCTCTTATATATTACGGTCATGGATGTAAATATATATAAAAAAGTTTATATTAGCAAGTATTATTGCGTCAATCTGGAGGTCTATCCGGTCCACATTCAAAAGATAGCAACTGCGGTTCCTCCGCTTCAAAAAAAAATGTATCAATGGTTTTGTGGGTGAAGCTTTGATTTAGTAATTAAAGTAGAACAAATAATTAGAAAACAAAATAATCTCCTAAGTCAAAAGTTCCATGGTAAAGTTTTATGTATATAATTAATTTTTAAATAAATATAAGTTTAATTACCTCTTTCGTAACATATTGTTAATTAAATTTGTTAATTGCATTGCACCTACTATTATTACCCAGGGAGAAAATAGTGAATGAGCATAGGACAATAATTTCATATTAATTCGAATCAATCCATACCCGCCCATTTTAATAAAATTTCAGCTAGAAGCATACAAGTGCCGTAATGTGCTTCCTCGTGGGGATCTGGCAACCATGTATGACATATTGTTAATTAAATTTGTTAACTTAAAGTTGCATAAACCCTATAATATTTCAAAATGATAACTTTATTTGTAAAATTGTTAACAAAAGTACTAAACACTTTATGATATGGCATACTTTTGTTAATGTTTCAAAATCAAGTTGTGAGAATATAACATTATTAATATCAAGATTTTTTTTAATTTTTATATATGAGATGTTAAAATTAAGAGTGAAAAGATAATTAGTAATATATTGAAATTATTTTTATTTAGATTAAACAATTTATATATAATAGATTTATGGCATATAAGAAGGAATAACTTTATAAATGTATATAGTGTATAATTTCTATTTATTAACTTTAATATTCTTACTCAATATAAAATTGAAAAGTATTTTGAGTGAATTATAATATGAAGGTGAAAATGAGATATAAAACCTTATTTTATGCAATTTACTTTATAAGATTGTGTTCATATTAAACTAACTTTTAAGACTTAAATTCTATTCGTTTTTTTTTTGTAAATTCAAAGTAATAATATATTTTTATTTCTAACTTTCAAACAACTTATATTAAAGGTCTCCTTTATAATTTAAAAAAAGAATATTAAAGGTCAATTTATTTAAATTTTATGATAATTTTTAAAATGGAGTTTTATTGATCAAGTCCAAAAAAATTGAATCTTATGATATTGGTGGCTATTACATTTCTTTTATTAAATACAGCTTCTCTTCAAATGTGTTCTCTTAAATAATTTATTATCTCGAGGAGTGTAAGCAAGGGGAACTTCTTTTGCCTCCGTCCTCTGATTTTGTATATGGAACATTTCTTAACATGTTCAGAATATGAGGTAATTTAAGGAAAGCTATATGGTTTATTAAATATGCTGCAATCTTTATCGATGTTCATATACTCTTTTCAAGAATGTCAACTCATTAAAAATAAAATATAAACTAGTTGATTATAAAGAAATAATGGATCGCAAATAAATAAGTTGAAGTTAGATACATTATTTTAGTGCTAATATAGCTACAATTCATAGAGTTAATTATTTTTGGTTGGAATTGGATATATTGACACTCCACGATTGAATGGATTGTTTTACGTGAGATGCTCTAGAAAAGCTAAATGCAATACTACATGGGGTATAGTTCTTTAAAGCATTTAAGGTGTTTTAGAAGTGTGGAATTACTAATCAAGATGGTTGCTCAAGCTATCCCCACATTCATCATTTTTAAGGCAAAAGGGTTATTTTTGACCCTAACGTTTATATCCTCCAACAAGTTTAACCTTAAGGTTTCAAATAGTACAAATAAAACCCTAATATTTGAAAAACTTGTAAATATAACCCCAAAATAACAGAAAAACTAACGGTTATATGACACCATCAGTTTTCTATCAACCGAATGATAACCTAGTAATTTTTATATTATTTTATTGCATAGGTAGGTCCCACACTGCCATGTCGGTTCTGATGTGGCAATGTGGGACCTAATTTCTTAATATAAAAATTTTAAATTTTTATTAATTTTTACCTGTGGGACCCACTATAATTAATTAATTCTAATTTTTTTTATAATCAGAAGGCTTTTATACAAATAATAGAAGATATGTGTAGTCTAGAGATTTCGAGCCCGAAATCTCTTAACCAAAAGAGTTCAAAGGAATGTACAACACTTCCTTTCATCCTAAAACCATACAACAAACTCAATCAACCTACTCTATATCATTTTCCACCCAAAAGTACTTGAATCTAACAAAATTAATCCTAATTTTGGTTAACTACCAAATTAACTTAAACTAATTATAATTAGGAACTACGACATAGTTAAAATTAACCCCCACTTTTCCCTAGCACAGTTAAAATCCCTAACAGAGTCAAAATCTCCAATTTTCATTGATCTTCTCCGTCCCAAACGCACTAAGAATCGATGAAGCCACACAGCTTTTTGTACCATGTGTGCACAACTAACCACAAAAGGGATTAATGTAAGTCGCAAGATCTCATCTTACATTGTATGAGACCCTTGAGGTTAAGAAGAACTTCATCATATACCCTTATAACTCTTGTTTCATTCTTGAGAATTAAATTTAAGATTTACTACTTTAGGTTATTACCTAAAGATCATGCAAGATGTGATCCTATGGAATAATTCTAGGAAAGCAAATTAAATTTAATTCAAAACAGAATTGAGAACAGAGGAAGGTCATTTAATTTAGTTCATTGACTCGCATAAAAAGTATTCATAGATGGTCATCGTCTCTTTAGTAGAGAACTTGAATATAGTAATGACATAAGAAACTAAAGGAGATCAAAGAAAAGTGCAACTGTGAGATATGACCTAGGGTATAGCATACAGTATCTGCTCAAGGACACATAAGTCCCATGATCAATTTGTTAATCAAGATGTCATATACTCCTAACAGATATGTGGCAATGTACTCTCGTTGTATGCTGGTTACATCGGTTATTAAACAAGTATGAGCACTGCAGAGTTTTGTTTTTCATGAGATTAAACCTATCATGTGTGAGTGGGAGATGATGACTTATATACACCCATGAAGGGTATAGTAGTCAATCCTCTCGAAATAACTACCAAAGGTAGTTATATGATGGTAGTTAAATGGAGGCTATAAAAACAAAACGTGAAGACATACATGATTATGTGTATGTTTTAAGTTACTTGACAACCTATAGTCACCAACTGCAATCTCGTGTAGGGACATATGTGTTTTGGCTACTTTTCTAATTTATCTTTAGTTTACACAGTTTCAAGTACCAATGATCTCGATTTACTTTGTTTGGTATATTGGTCTTCTCATAACATTTTATGTGAATGTTTGGTTTATAGGTCATTTTATGACATTTAGTCTTGTATTTTAAGGTTCCTTTTGTCTTAAGTACCTTGTTTGGTTTTTATGTTATTATCTTATAAAGATTTAAGAACCTTTTAATCTAAATATATTGACTGTTTAAATGTTTTTCCTTGTCATATAACATAATGATACCATCTAAAATTTATGCTAAGAAAGTAGGGGCTCATTTTCTAGTTATTTGCTAAGGATTTTGTTATCATAGTGAGTGTAGGACTTGTGTTTACTTCTAAAAATTAATGGTCCAATTTTTTGGTATTTGCTTTATGGTAAGATTTATTTCTTTATTTAACTTTAAAAAATTTTCAATTTTTGTCCAATATTAAGGTTTTTGCCTTCATATTTGTCTATCTTTATTTGAAAAAATTTATGTATGGTCCACCCATTTTGCTCTGGCTATCTTTATTTTAGAATGCATTAATTTTAGCTTTAATTTTTACTTAGATGATCATTTAAAAATGGTTGACTAAGTTAAGTCAAATGCACTTCGATTAAAGGTTTCTTCCGCCTATCCGTTAGTGGTATGGAGCTCTTCACGGACTCCCTTAAGTTCACGGCTACACAAAACTATTATGTGAGATTGCGTTAGTACGTTCTGTTTACGGCTACACAAGACCCTTATGGGAAATGTGTTAGTACGTTCTGTTTTTGGATCTACCCAAATCATTCTGATGTGCTTATATGTTTAAATGTGTTGACAAGTTTGATAATGCATGATTTAAGTTGCTTATGAATTGTTTGATAATGTGAGAATTGGGAAATATGTGTTTCATGATTCAATGTGAATTTTGCCATGGAAATGATTATTTCAATGGTTTTTGCTTGTTACCGATTATAAAACTGTTACCCACGAGCTTTAAGCTCACCCCCTCCTTTTCCGTTCCATCTTCAGGAGAAGAGCAAGAGATTGAGTGAAAGAAGGTCAAGGCATTACTCCGATTAGGCATATTTTTGTATTTTCAGCTAGATTTTGTAAACACAAGGCTTTAGCCACATTTCAAGTTTTCCTAGTTCAAGTGTATTTTGTATTTTTGGTTCATGAACTCAACAGATGTATTGTCGCTTGAAATGCCAATAAAGCTTTATAAAACTCTTATCTTTTGAGGTTAATAAAATATATTTCGTTTGCTCATGATCTTCCCATTTTTTGTAAATTGCACTTTTTAGTTTTTCATAGGGGAAAAATTTGTGTTCTGACTTCATGGGAAAATATATAATAAGCTAAACTAGACAAAAGTGTCTTCTAGAAAGTTGTAGCTTATCTTTCTAGCTTTCCAATGGTATATGGTATGAAATATTTGGACATCGTAGCTGAGAGATATGAGAATTAGAAATTTGTGATGCTGCATAGGGTGGACATATGAGACAACTACATTGTTTGTAAATTTTGCCCTTTTAGATGCAAAATATCTTTTCAGGGTCTTCATGAAAGTTGTAACTTATCTTCTTAGCTTTCTAACAGTATATAGTATGAAATTTTTGGACATTAGAGTGGGGAGATATAATCATTTTAAGTAGTGATGCTACATGGGAGGTTTTCGCGAGACAGCTTCAGTCGCGATCGCACCTTCATTCCTTGCGATCGCACCATCTTTGCTATCGCACCTACTTTCCTTCGAGCACACCACCATTCCTTGCGATCGCACCATCTTTGCTATCGCACCTACTTTCCTTCGAGCACACCACCATCCTTGCGATCGCACTTCTGTTCCTTGTGAGCGCACCCGAAGGATTTTCCAACTTTGAACATGTTTGACTCTTTTGGCCATAACTTTGTCATCCGACCTCCAAATGACTCGATTTTTGAACCAATGGATTTCTAACACATTCCTTTATGTCTCTATAGAAATTTATAGCTTTTGGTATTGATTTGAAAAAGATTAATTGAATCAAAGTAAGGGTATCAGTTGGAAGAGTATGAATTGGATATTTTACTATACATACTTCAGTATTTTGATGATATCTTGATCTGTAGTGCTCCAAATGAGATGATTCTTATTTCTAAATAAACTAGAGACATGGGGCTACAAATTGTCTGAAGAAATAGAGTTTTAATTCAGTCTCTAAGAATTTCAATTTCTGGATAGAAGTTGAGCACAGAATACTGTTTCAGTATAAGAGCAGTCCGCAAATGGGCCCCAACACATCTTGTGGTATCAGAGACTCACGTTTCATGACAATCCAATGTTGGGCTTCGAAAACGGAGTCCAACATTATTAGTTAAGTTAATAGGTTATTTGTTTAAGTTAACTTGTTAAAGCTAGTTAATTACAGGATAAAATAATAAAAATTTTATTTTAAGAACGCAAATCCCACACTATCACGTTAGATCCAACGCAGTATTAGATCCAACGCAGTAGTGTGAGACTCGCCAACACAATAAAATAATGTAAAAAATTGTCAAGTCATTACTAACCTGGCAGAAAACTGACATCATCATATAACCGTCAATTTCTTGATTATTTTGGGGTTATATTTAAACGTTTTCTAAATGTTAAGGTTTTATTTATACTCTTTGAAACTTTAGGATTAAATTTGTCGGACCCTGAACTCGAAGCCCGACTGGTCCGGGTAGTGAGCCCTGACTGATGGTCACACCCGGGACCGCTGTGCTGGCTGACATACTACACTGACACCCGACACTGACTATTTACTCACTTTGGCGGTGAGCATACACTGACTGAAGCTTAAACCCTGACTGCTCTTGATAATTTCAAGAATATTTATTTTGGAACCATGTCCGTTAAACGGACATG
>JANIPN010000007.1:22869671-22883181 GCA_027478595.1 Erythroxylum anguifugum
CTTCGACTTCGACTCCTTATTTATAGTTGAGTCTTCAACTGCTTCTTGAATAACTGCTTCTTGATTCTTTAAAGAAATGGTTAGGCAGTTGCGCTCTGTAACTTCCACACACTGATACTTCCGACTTCCTTTGTCTGCTTTTCTTATCGTCTGTTTTTTTTTCGCTTTGTCTGTTTTCTTCGTATAAGCTTTTGTCTGCTTTTTGCTCCGTATTGCTTTCGTTTGCTATTTGCTCTGCATTGCTTTCGTCTGCTTTTCTCTCCGCATTGCTTTTGTCTGCTTTTCGCTCCGTATTGCTTTCGTCTACTTTTCGCTCTGCATTGCTTTCGTCTGCTTTTCGCTCCGCATTGCTTTCGTCTGCTTTTCGCTCCGCAATGCTTTCATCTGCTTTTTGTACTTCGTCTGATTTTCGTTAATGTGTATTTTGTCTGCTTTTCATTTTTGTTTGTCATCAAAATCATTTAATACGTAAAGTCAATTTTGACTTAACAACCCAAGGGTCTGGCGATTGTTCTGCATTAGGAATACACGGCCAGTGTGAATATACATGGCCTAACCGTGTAAGCTTCGAGTTTTTGCTAATTTTTCCCTCTCCAAAATGTCTCCAATGGATCCTACATCCATCCTAGCATCCCTTTTACTCATAATAATCCCAAATCCCACTCTCCTAGTGCGATATCACTTTATTTACTCTAGTTATTCGATATACACATCCTATACTACATCACCGACTTATAATGACCATATCTTTCAACATCGATATCCAAAAATTGCATACTTTATATGTTGGAAAGCTAGAAAGACAAGCTACAACTCCCATGAAGAGAACTTTGTTTAATTCATCCTAGATTAATGTTGTTTATCCCCTGAAGTCAGAACACAATTTATACCCCTATGAAAACTTGATATTTGCAATGTAAAGACTTGAAAAGTCATAAACAAGCATAATGCATATATATTTCATTAACATCAAAAGATAAGAGTTTTACAATGATTTAGTGGGAATTTCGAGCCACCTTACATCATAATCAAAAAATATAAACTTTACAAGAACAATAATTGCTCAAGATGTGACTAAAGCCTTATTTTACAATATCTAGCTTCAAAAACAAAATATGCAAATTGGAGTGATGCCTTGACTTTCAACTCGATCACTTAGTATCTTGTTCATTGCCTGAAGATGGGAAGGAACGGGGGGTGAGCTTAAAGCTCATGGGTAACAGTTTTATAATCGGTAACAAGCAAAAACCATTAAAAACCTTCATGATCATAGAAAATTCTCATTGAATCATAAAACACAAAATTCTCAATTTCTCAACTTGTTAAGCCAATTCACATCTCACATAAGTCATGTATCCATCAAACTTGCCAATACTTTATGATCACGTAAACACATCAGAACGGTTTGGGTAGTCCGTAACAGAACGTACTAACACAATTCCATAAAATAGTCTTTTGTAGCAGTTAACAGAACGTATTATCGCAATCCCACATAATAGTTTTGTGTAGCTGTGAACTTAGGGGAGTCTGTGAAGGAGCTCCTTGCCACTAACGGGTAGGTGGGAAAAGCCTTTAGTTAAAGTGCATTTGACAGACAGAACATACCACCACAAACCCACATAACATTAATTCTATCTAACATTAATTCGGATAACTCAAACTTACTTCTGACAAATAATAAAGGCAACTTTACACTTGTCACTTTTCCTAAGATCCAACTCTAACTAAGTTTCTTTTGAAACTAACTCCATTAATTCTATCTTTAAAATCCAACTATCTCCAAATCTTCTTTTGATTTCTTGTTTCCTATTTTCCACAATACTCTATAAATTTCGAAATTAAATCCTAAATTCACCAAAATTCACAAGTACAATATTTCCATTAATCAATAATATTTCCAATATAAATAAATTCCAAATTCACAAATTTCCCAAAAATGCCAATTCAATACAATTCTACCCAGAATCATTCATGAATGCATATACAATTATTTTCATGTGCAAAACTTTCACTATTCATGTATATGTGTATGGAATATTATGCATAAGCATGAAAATGCAAATTCTACACTCTCATTTACTATTCTAGCCTCCCCGCAGGTAACGAGATGTTACAAATCTCCCCTCCTTAAAGAAATTTTGTCCTCGAAATTCTTACTGATTGATCAAGAAGGCAGGGGGTATTATTCCCTCATATGCTCCTCCGTTCCCCATTTAACTATCATCACTCGAATATTTTCTTCCACTTGACTGTAGGCAATGGAATCACTCGGTCTGCCAATCACTTATTTAGTCATTTACTTTCTTAATTAGTTCCTCAATATATATCTCATATTACTTACTATTTTTACTTCATGTGCCGACAATACATCTTTGTCAGATCATATTAATATTTCTTAGCATACTCACATATCACATATTATGGATCTGAAACATCCTTTCATTAGTAACACTAACTCATAGTAATTTCGTACAGACCAATTCATATCGGGCTTAGTCTATCCTTTTTCCTAATTTGAGCACAACTTGTACTTAATGTGAGCATACCTTGACAAGGTGATACTCTCAGAGACAATTCATTTTTTTCACTTCTCATCCGTGTTAATACACTTAACTCTTAAATCTATCTCACTATATTCCATAACCTCGATGTTGATCCATCAAATTCATTCATCTTTCATGAGTCACTGAAATTTTAATGCAAATCAATTTCACTCATCAACAATATCTTGAATCAATTCTAGCCTTCAACTATTTTTAGGCCCTCTTAATTTCAATGTAAGGGTGAACGACTCTTTTGTCGTATAACGCCTCATACAATATTTTAATAATATCACTGTGATAATGATTGTTATGCTTAAAGCCACTTAGAACTATACATTGATCTCATGTTCTTATAAACTCCAAAATATAAGCTTTAAGCATATCTCCAACAGTTAAGACTGTTACCAATTTATACGTGCAATCACTTGGTTGTACATTCTTAGACATCAATTGCCCTTTTGATGTATTCCTACTAGGACATAGTGCTTCGGTTGCTTCTTGTGTTTTCTCTAACCGTCTCCTTATCAGGTACACATACTTCGTAATTCAATCACAAAGTATCATTAACTTGAAAGGAAAATTCATTTTCAATTCCTCGATAAGATTCACAATTTCTAAATCCTCAATTTGAGCCTTGCTAAGTCTTTCATGTGAAACTGATACTAAATTTAACAACTAATAGTACTTTGATTTGCTCCAAATTCCGTTTAACATTCCATGTTTTTTATTACACTTAGTTTGGTAACTTCAATATCTAAATTCGTGCCATTTCGTTATTGAATTTTTTGTTCAATACATCATATTACAACACCAGCTTTATTAGGAAATACTCATTTGCACAATCCTTTCAATCTTTTCAAAATCAATAATTACCTAAATCTTTACTGATCTGTATATTCATATATATATCCAAGATGTTTCTATACAATAATGCCTCTAAGCTTTCAAAGCAATTACTATTGCAGCAAGTTTCAAATCATGTATCAAAATTCAGCTCATAAGGCTATAATTGTCCCTATGTACACTAATTCACTTTATAATATTGCAATAGATTGCATCTTAATCTCTAATGGGAAACTCTATCATGTATACTGCGAAATCTACAAATCCAAGTGGCATAATTAACATTGGGTTATAGTCCCTCAAAAAAATTCTTTATACAATTATCACTCATACGGTTTCCATTTTTTCCCTCGAGTATTCAAAATGTTCTTTTTACTTTCCAAACATACTCAAAATACCATCTATGATCATAGTCACTAACTGGTATAATTTTGCTCGGATCACTTTAACCTTCAATATCATAATACTGTCGGGGGCATTATTAACTCCAACAAATATAACCTAAGACTCTTGATGCCCATGATTTGTTCTCGTAATTCCTCAAGTCACTAGTTCCTCAATGAGGTGATGTTATCTTGTGTTATTTTCAGTTTCCCAATTAACTCCCTTTCTTGAATGATTTTCTCAATTCATTCGATTTCTTGTGTTGGTAATCCATTCATCAAATCTGATTTGTATCTTTTATACTTAATGTCACCTCAAATTCAAGAATCCATCACTTATTTGGATACTTTACATCAACAAAATGCATACACTCTCAGACGCATTTTCTACCTCTTATGCTTGAGTCTCCGTTAGGGATATGACTCCACTATTTACTTTTGGCTTATTAACTACTCATTTTTGATTTGTTCCTTCATTAATCATTATTAAATTGAATCCTCTGGTTTACTGAACCTATCTCAATGAAATTCTTCTTTAGAAGAAAATTTCTTGATACTATCCTCGATACTGCTCAGGAAATCCTTATCAATCAACTATTTTCCATGATTAATTATTAGTGATTCTTAGTACCTCAAGAAGATCAATATCAACTTTTCATAATATCTCAATAAGATCAATTTATGCCATAACTTATATGATTAGAGCATCCTTTATAATAAGGCTCAGTAAGGCATTAAGCAAATTTGTTTACTCTAATACTTGGTATATACCATCCAAAATCATACACATCATTCATTTCTTATTAAGTCATTTATGACTATTTCATTGCTCTCTTGCTTTTTCCTTATTTCTATCTTGTCTTCCTACTGTCATTTATTTCATCTTCCACATGTACTTCGTTAATCAACTCAGGATTATAATTGTAAAAAAATCTTCATGCAATGCTAATCTCAATTCCACTAATATATTCTTATGGGGGATTATCTTGTCACATTAATCAAACAACCACTTCGATTCCAAATTCATCTCCTCAAGATCATAAAAATTTCTGTTTTCATTACATTCTACTTGTACACTTTAATTTTATCATTTCCAATTATATCCTTATTCTCCTCAAACAATCCATGATAGTGTATTCACATCTGTATCACATCCAAGGACATCTCACCATAGTACAATATTGATGTCGTATGATTCATTATCTGCCACATTTACCCATATACTATTTCTCATTTCTAAATATCCACAAACTTTTATTTTCTCACATTCTGAAGGAGCATCACGATTCTCACTAATTTTATTAACTTATACTCTTAACACGTGCTCATGCGTGTGACTCATATGAATGCAACTCAGACTGGGGATCAGTTGATGTTGTCTACTATGCAATGACAAAAATGCATGTATTTAGACACATATTTTAGAAAACACCCATATAAGATAGTAATCTGGGCTATGATTCCATATAAATGTAGCACCCCACTCCAGCAAGACATGTACCCGACATCCTAAGGGATATTCAAGTCCGTGCCCCGTGAGGGTGGCAAGCTAGAGCACTCAATCATTCAAAACTCATTATAAAATTTTTTTAAACCACAAACATAAAGTGCTGAATTCGATAACCAAATCGGGCCCACTTTATTTCATAAACATTTTCATTCATAGTAATACAATCATCAGAAATTTCAATAGCCATTTGGGCCCGTTACAAATACAAAATACTTGTCAAAATTTCATTACGTTGCAAAAACCATATACAAGCATTTTCGATTTGGAAATTTATTTCAAAAGAAAAATATTCGAATACATAAGTTACAATAATTACGGAAGACTTAATTTGATGCAAAATAAAGGAAATACTAATGTAGACGCCAACTGATCCCAACCTCTAGCTCTTACTTGCATGCCGTAGGTATACTCCCGTTTATCTAACGGGGTACTCTTCAAGCCTGAAAAATAATTGCAAATTTTGGGTGAGTTTTTGCGAACTCAATGATGTAACCATCATCGATGGTTCACTCAATTCATGCAACAAACCATTTCACTTAACATGTAATTCACAATGTTGTATAATAGATCATGTATCACACTTTTACTCTAGCATAGGAAATTTCAGCATTTCAATCAATCAAACATACTTGATATAAATGCATATGAAATGCTCATGAGACACTTTCCATTTATTAGGTTGTTGTGACCGAGTGCCTGAACTGTCCCGTATCTATTTTGGATATTAGGCTCTTTAATAACTGTCCCTTTTCCACTTGGGGGATACAGGGCTCATTATACATAGTGAGCCTTAGGCTCTTAATCACTGTTGAGCTTGAGGCTCTTTTCACTCATTGAGCTTTAAGCTCTGATCGGTGGCTACTCTGGTCATAACTGCCATTATCTGATTGTGCAATCATGAATGGAATACATGTACCATAATCACTCACATTATAAAGCACTTAGGTCTTTACATTCACATTCAAACAACACCTTAATACACAGTCCACATTCACAATCATCGGACCTTCTGTCCAAAATCAACGATCAAACACATTCATTTCAAATTCATTTATCATTTAGAGCATAATTTAAGCAAACAATAATTGATAGAAACCGTCTAAGTTACTACATAAACATATATCACAATATGCACAATTATAATTGTTCAATAATACACATGTATAAAATGAATTATGTACAATGCATGTTCATGACAATCCCGGGTATCTTACCATCAATATCATCATAAAATCATTCCCATATCAAAACTCATCTAAGTATAATTTATACTTAGGTTTATGCCTCATTAAAACCTTTAAAATTGCAATTCATTTCTTATTGAATCACCTCAGATTTTTCCAAGACACCCCCTTTAGGTCTACTGTTCATGTTCAATCAGAAGGTGAAAATGAGGTAATTTGGTCAAACTCTCTTCTAGAAAAGTGTTACTCTATGTCTTATCTTTTCATTGACTCCAAAATCACTCAATTTGGTTCAGTAATTTGGAACATATGCCTTAAACATTATCAGGTTGTTCATGTCCAAAAATAGTGTACTATGCACCTTCCATCTAGAAATTTAACATCTTAAATACTGAATCATAATTCAACTTCTTGAGACAATCTGCATGCCTATATCTCTAGTTTACTTAAAATCAAAAATCATCTCATTTGGAATCCTATAGATCTAGATATAATCAAAATGCAGGAACATATTCAATAAAATATCCAGTTCATGCTCTTCCAACTGCTACCCTTACTTTGATAAGATTAATCTTTTTTGAGTCAAAACCAAAAGCTATAATTTCTATGGAGAGGTAGAGAAATGTGCTAGGAATCCAATGCTTCAAAAATCAGGTCATTTGGAGGTCGGATGACAAAGTTGTGGTTGAACAGATCAAACAAGATTCTATCTACATAAGACGAAGCAAAAGGCAGACGATAGCAAAAAGCAAACGAAACAAAGAACAGACGATAGCAAAGAGTAGACAACATAAAGAGCAGACGAAACAAAGAACAAACGATAGCAAAGGGCAGACGAAACAAAGAGCAGACGATAGCAAAGAGCAGACAAAACAAAGAGCAGACGATAGCAAAGGGTAGATGAAATAAAGAACAGACGATAGCAAAGGGCAGACGAACAAATAACAGATGATAGTAAAGGGTAGACGAAACAAAGAAACAGACGAAGCAAAAGACAGACGAATCAGAGTCAACTTAAGACGATGCAACTCTTAAAATAATATGACGTCATCACAGGCGATACAGATGGTCAACTTAAGACGAAGCAGAAGTCAACCTAAGACGATATAGATGGTCAACTTAAGACAAAGCAGAAGTCAACCTAAGATGATATAGATGGTCAACTTAAGACGAAGCAGAAGTCAACCTAAGACAATACAGATGGTCAACTTAAGACAAAGCAGAAGTCAACTTAAGATGATATAGATGGCCAACTTAAGACGAAGCAGAAGTCAACCTAAGATGATACAGATGGTCAACTTAAGGCGAAGCAAAAGTCAACCTAAGACGATACTTCTTCATAGACGATACCATCTATACTCCTCAACTCAAAAACTTTTTCTTGCACAACTCTAAGTTTTCATCAACTCGCGTATAAACACATATATTTTCATACATATATGCATAGTTAAGAAACAGAACATGTTTCATCTTTCCAAACTTTAATCTTCTACACTAACCTTATACACCATTTCACTGCTACTTCAACTCTAAGAACCATTTCCATAACATCTGATCACTAACAATTCATCAAAAACCAAATAACACCCTATCAATAATTTTCAACCCCTTAACACAGTGTTCAAGAATATAAATGCACGTAAATGCTATGATCATGCATTGACAATAAAGTGCATTGACAATAAATTCATCAACTTTATTTCAAAAATCTACAATTCTAACAATTTTATTCAGTACTTACTTGATGAAGACTGCAAAAGCTTCAACTATCTTCAAGACCTAACTCTATACAAAATTACGTGTGTGCTGAGAAAAAAAACCAACTTCTGGTTTTTCTTAGGTAGAAAAGACAATTAGCAGTGGTGATAGAGGTGTGGGAGGAGGAAAAGTAAAGAAATTCCTCAGAAGGTGTTTGATGGAAAACTTTGTGTGTTACGAAAGAGATGGAAGCTTATGAAATAACGCTAACCCCCTTTTTAACTCTCGAATAACTCAAACTTACTTCTAAAAAATAATAAAGGCATCTTTACACTTGTCACTTTTCCTAAGGTCCAGCTCTAACTAAGTTTCTTTTGAAACTATCTCCATTAATTCTATCTTTACAATCCAACTATCTCCAAATCTTCTTTTGATTTCTTGTTCCCTATTTTCCATAATACTCTATAAATGCCGAAAGTAAATCCTAAATTCATCAAAATTCACAAATACAATATTTCCACTATTCAATAATATTTCCAATATAAATAAATTCCAAATTCACAAATTTCCCAAAAATCCCAATTCAATACAATTCTACCCGTAATCATTCATGAATGCATGTACAATTATTTTCATATGCAAAACTTTCACTATTCATGTATATGCGTATGGCATAATATTCATAAGCATGAAAATGCAAATTCTATGCTCTCATTGGACACTCTTATTTACTATTCTAGCCTCCCTGCAGGTAACGAGATGTTGCAATTTGAATGCTCGAGTGGTACGAATTATTATAAGCAAATTCGATCAATGGCAAGTTTTCATCCTAAGTGTGTAACACCCCATATTAAGGGTTAGAATATTAAGAAAATTCAGTACATTTTTTGCTTTGTATAATTGAATATTGTTAGTAAAAGTGATTAAAATGTGTTTTGGCAATTGTGGGATTTTTTAGGTTATTTTGGAATTTTTGGTGAATTTTGGAAAAATATTGATTTTTATGGACCAATCCTAGTGTTAGACGTGGCAATAATTCATATGTAACAAATGGAAAATTGATATTATGACAAATGGTGAATCTGTGGAGACATATGGCATACATGAACAGTGAAACGTGAATGACATGCAAAGCATGCACGAATCTGATGTTTTGAGTTAGAAAAGTTCACTGTAGTGTTCTTCATTGGGAAGAAACTCTCACCGAATAACAAATTGTTGTGTTCTCTGTGTTTTTAGATTCACTCTCATTGTTGGAATTATAGCTGAATCATGTAAGTAGTTCCGATGATGTTTGTTTTACAGTGTAGAAATAAACATGCATTCATGGATTTGTGAATTATGGTTTCGGTAATGAATAAATTGGATGATTGATTTGAGAAGTAGGAATTGTTTAACATTGTCTTGAATGGATGTTGGATTGGAGTAATTTTCGAATTTTAATCTGTGGTGGATGATTTCTAAACTGGATTAGGAATTAAATGAAGTGCAACAGTAGATAAAAATGAAAGAATATGCATTGGATGAAAATATGAGAATTTGAAAGTTTACAATAGAGGGAGAGGGAGAAGTGGAATTTCGGATTTGTGATATTTGAAGTGGATGATTATTTCTGAATTGTTTTGAGGTTATGGTGAGTATTGAAATGTTGAATAGATGATTTTAGAAGTGACTAAGTCTAGAAATGAAAGAGTTTTGGAAGCAAATGGAGAAAAGAATCAGTGAAGAAGGAGAACAGAAAAGCACTGTCGTGCTTTCAAGGAAAACAGAAAAGCACCGTCATGCATTTGGAAAAAAATGTTAAAAGTCGTGATCGTGAAAAAGCACGACCGCATGATCGCGGCTCGTCGTTCAATCTAGGATCGATCCTTGGAAACCGGTCAAAAGCAATAAATACTAAGGTTTACAGTACAGTTGCAGCCTTAGGTCGTCTCACTTTTTGGAACCGACAATTAACTAAATTAAAGTCATGCATTTAAAGCATGCATTTAAAACATGCAATTAAAGTCAAAAACATGCAATTAAAGCTGATAAAAAGGGGGGTTGTTGTGTATTGATTGAATAATGAAACAATTAACTAAATTAAAGCAGATTGTAAGAAAGTATATTTTTGGATTTTGGGAAATTTGAAATCAACAAAAATTCAATTAATAATCAAATGATAGAAAATCCTCTCGAAAATGTGCTTAGGCTATCACGGTTCAAAATTTATTGCGGGGATAGAATCCACTAAGTTTCGGAAAAGCAACCTTAAGGGACCCCTTAAGTCCAAGGATTTAATTAAATGACCATTTAATTTAAATCTTGTTAAAAACCTTAGTGTGTGAAATGGACATGTTCATGCAAGTGGTCATCATATTAAACATAATCAATCATATCAAACACAACCATGCAGATAAAATTGATTAATGCAATCACTAAAGACATATATGCGACCTCATATATTTGAGCGCAAAAGTTCTACATAAATCCATATCCAATTCACAAAATATTGTTCAACACATGATTAAACCCTAATCATGCTAATCTAATTATACCACCGTAATCTCTAACCAAGAGTTTTACAATAATATAACTAAACTTTCAGACAATAAATGACTACTCCCCTTTGAAGCTCGTGAACTCAAGCCATGGCAACATCTTCGAGAGGTTCGAACCCTTAGCCGAGCATAACTTCAGCGATCTCCATCACTGCTGGGATACCGATGCTAAGTATAGCTCCAAAGACTAACGAGGGAGGTGGCAGTAAAGTGTCCGGTGATGCTGATGGTGATGATCGGGAATGGATTGATGCAGGTGGTGCGGTGAAGGTTGACGGACGTCTTTGGTGGCTCTGAATATGTGTCTTTGTGTTCTCTCTAATATTCCCTCTTTTCTGTATGACCTAATTCGGTAAATAAATAGCTGATGGATGCGGGCTGGGTCAACACAGTGAGAGGAATTTCCATTTAAAGCTCAGGTCTCCGTCTACACGTCGCGACGTGCCAATTAATTCTCACCGCAACGTGTGGACTTGGCTTGTTCGCCGCGGCGACGTATCGTCGTCCGCATGCACCGCGACGTATGCGAGGGATTTCACGACCTTTTGACTTTCTCAATCTTTGACTCCATTTTTCCTACAAAATAAAATAGCAAATTGCAGTATCAATTATCCTTAGGAAAAATTATAACACAATCAATGTCAAATTGTAACAATTTACTAACAAATTGCAAATACTATAAGCTCTCTATAAGGAACCAATTTAAGCACAAAAATTATCAGTTAGGAGCCAAAAAGTACTTAGCAATTATAAAAATGAAACCAATTAATAATGTCAACTTGGGCTCAATCACTACTACATTCCAAAGATGCATGATGGTCATATTTGCGGACATGAATGAAAACTTCATGGAGGTATTTATGGATGACTTCTCTGTTTTTGGAGATTCTTTTGATCATTGTTTGTTTAATTTAGGCGGAGTGCTTCAAAGATGTGAGGAGTCTCATCTAACCTTGAACTAGAAGAAGTGTCACTTCATGTTTCAAGAGGAAATTATATTGGGCCATATGATCTCGTGCAAGGGGATTGAAGTGGATCGAGCTAAGATTGAAGTAATTGAAAAGCTACCACCTCCTACCAACATGAAGGGCATCCAAGCCTTCCTTGGTCATGTAGGGTTATTTAGACGGTTCATCAAGGATTTTTCTCTTATCGCTAGATCCTTAACTCATTTATTAGTTAAAGATGTGCCTTTTGTATTTGATGATACTTGTTTGGCTGCTTTTAACAGGTTGAAGAAGGCACTTACGACAGCGCCCATTCTGACGTCATCAAATTGGTCTCTTCTCTTTGACATTATGTGTGATGCAAGCAATCATGCCATTGGTTGTGTCCTTGGCCAACGGAAGGAAAAGAGGTTGCACGTCATTTGCTACACAAGCTAAACCTTGACGGGAGCACAACTAAATTACACAACTATGGAAAAGAAGTTGCTTGCTTTGGTATTTGCATGTAAGAAATTTCGTTCTTGTCTATTAGGCTCATATGTTATTGTTTTTAAAAATCATACAACATTGCGATATCTTTTTACCAAGAAGGATGCCAAGGCTAGGCTTATCTGGTGGGTGCTTATGCTCAAAGAATTTGACATTGAGATTAAAGACATGAAGGGAGTAAAAAAGGTTGTAGCGGACCACCTCTCAGGACTTGAAGGAAGACACCATGAAGAAGAAGAGGAAATCGAGGAAAGATTTCAAGATGAGGCTTTAATGATGGTAGACAATCCTTTTCGTCCTTGGTTTGCAGATATTGCAAACTACATCTCAGGTAGTATTGTTCCTTTTGATCTCTCTTATCAACAAAAGAATAGGTTTGTGTTTCAATGTTCTCGTTATATTTGGGATAAACCTGTACTGTATAAGATATGTGTTGACAGTGTGATCGCAGGTGTGTCCCTGAAGATGAAATGCCTAAAATTTTAATGCAATGTCATAGCTCACTTCATGCAAGGCATTATGGAGCTAACAAGACTGCAACTCGGATATTGGAGTGTGGATTCTATTAGCTAATCTTGTTTAAGGATGCTCGAGATTTTGTGTTGGAGTGTGATAGGTGTCAAAGAGTGGGCAACATATCGAAGAAGGATGAGATGCCTGTTTCAAACATTATAGAGGTGGAGATGTTTGATGTGTGGGGCTTGGACTTCATAGGACCATTCCCATCCTCTTTAGGTAACATGTATATATTGGTTGGAGTTGACTATGTTTCTAGGTGGATTGAGGTCGTAACTACTCCAACTAATGATGGCAAGGTGGTTCAAAAGTTCATCAAGAAGATCTTTACAAGATTTGGGGTGGTGCCTAGAGCAATTATAAGTGATGAAGGGAGCCATTTTTGCAACAAATCATTTGAGGCTCTTTTGAAAAGATACAATGTAGCGCCCCTTACCGCAAGGTATACACCGGGACGCCCGTAGGTCATTCTGATACATATCTTACGATAAGAATGAGCTACGAACAATCACTACTGTACTTCACATAGCATCATAATAATAAAACATCAGTATAAAATCACAACTTTTTAAAACAAAAAATTTCCTCATTTCATTTCCTCAAAATTAGAAGTTTATACAACTGTCATCTTATACTGCCTGTACATCACTACTACAAAAACCCTAGTACAACATGCTATATAACCAGGGAAAATACATCAGCTCTATCTAGGTCATCCCAAAAGTCCCAGCTGACCGACCTGTGAGCCATGACTTCTCTAGCCAACACAATCTACACGACTAGAAAAGTCCCTCTGGAGCTAGGAGTCTACTCTCGGTCCTGAAAAATATGTTGCAATTTTGGGTGAGTTTGCGAAC
>JANIPN010000007.1:23048787-23060874 GCA_027478595.1 Erythroxylum anguifugum
ATTTGTCCTTGGAATCAAGAGATTAAAAAAATGTATTTCAATAATATAAGAGCAAATTTGTCTGAAAATACCCAATTGAGATATCTTGAATGAGAATAAAAAACACAGGAGCTAAAGTGAACGAATTAAAAACATAAAAATTAATATAAATAATGAAGTATATTACAAAGCTGTTTTATGTGATTTGCCAAATTATTTTCTTGCAATTAAAGAAGCATCGTCAAATCAGATTTAGAACAACGTCATCTTATGCTCTTCTAGTTCTCAAATAAAGTCCAATCATTCGTTATTAGCTTCCGTATAGATAAAGCATCATCTCTGCTTGTCCCCTTTCTCTCTCACCTTTCTATTCTAGTACATGTAGCGGTAAATTTCAAACCGACAAACCTCCAGTTTCCAGAGAAAATAAACAATCAACAATTGTATTTTTGCAAGCATAATCTGTGGTGATAAAAGGCCTATGACCAGTCAACTAATAACTAAATTCCTTTGTCTCAAGGTTATTTAGAAAGACTTACGTACCACCACCAGGAATCCTTGCTTGTATTCTTTTTGTTTCCCTCACGAGGTATTTTTAGAAGATTTTAATTATGAGAAGGTATTTTTAAGCCATTCATACTTAGACTAATCTTTACTCGAGTTAGGTAAGTCTTTTACGGAAGACAAATCAAAATTCATTAATTAACTTTTAAGTTATTTTGGTCTTTTCCTAGACAAAACATCATGGTAGATTTGGAGGTCTTAGCTAGGTTCTTCAATTGACCAAGTTCATGCTGGATTTGGTTTTTAGCGGTTGTTGAGTCGTAAGGTCCAACAGTGAAGATAACCATTTGCGCCTGATTATTTGCACAAACTGCGTACATAATAAGCAACATAAAGGACTTCCACATCCGAATCGTGTACATGCCACTTTGAGTTATCCTGAAGAAGTATTCTTCGTCCGCCAATCACCACTGAGCCGTCCTTTAATACTTCCACTGGTAGGTGGGTTTACAAGAAGCATTACGAAGAAAAGAATCATATTTTTGGTCCCTGCAGACTTTATATTCATAATCAGACCTCCAATCGATTTAATTTCTAAGAATCAATTGCCCTTCAAGCACAGGGACAACTTGGTTTTGTAAGAAATCACATACTGTAAGCAACCTTAAATCATAAGTAAATATCCTGAGGGAATAAAAGGAATCTGGAAATCAGACACTACAGTTTGTGTAAATAAACACTTGCTTGTTACATTAAATTACTGAGATAATGGGCTATATCTAAAGCAAGATACAAGAGCATGATTCTCTTCTCTACTGTAAGTTTCGGAACTGCCATAATTCATCCATGTTCCACAAGGTATCTTCAAAGTCGCATCCGACCAACCCACTTTCATCCATGTGGGAATTGCCTACAGAGTTGCCACATTCTCCTGGAACAGACATAGTTGACAGATTGATGGCTTCCATGCCATTGCAATTGCTGGCGATCAGGCAGTCCTTATCAGAAGTGCTGTAGTCACCATTGTTGGCAACAGATTGGAAACGGCTAGTTGGGTACTCTGATAACTGTGATGTCTGCGACATATTTATTGATTCTATAGAAGAAAGACAAGAATCTGTGCAGCGCTCTGACTCCGAGTTTTGTTCATGATGTTCCATTCCTTGCATTGTTATGGCCATATCAGATTGTCCGTGATTATGAACTTCCTGCCACTGCGGCTGTGGTGGCAGTGCTGAATGATGAGAAGCATAATTGGTAGGCTGAGAAGTGCAATCGGAGCATAACATGGCAGATGAAGAAGTTGGTGCATGCATCTTTTGGAGCATCATTCGCATCCAAAAACTCCTAATTATACCTTGAAATTGCGAGCTATTGGCATCTATCTTAAGCTGACGTGCCTGCTTTTGCACACGGGTTCTCCAGTAATTCTTGATTTCATTGTCCGTTCTTCCCGGTAGATATTGTGCAATTTTCGACCAGCTGTAGGAGACAGAACAATCCAAGTAAGAAGATTAATGGCGAGTGCTAAATATACTCGAATTTGTTCGACTCTGCAACACTTGTAATAGTGACTAAAGAGTAACTTGAGAAAGCAGAAGTTTCATCACGATTGAGCTGTGCAGCTACTTGGAAACCAATTTCCGGCTGTTTTATGAAATAATACAATTCAAAGTTGGATATAGCTCACCTATTTCCCCAATTAGAATGGAGGTCAAGAATCAACAGCTGTTCCTGGAGACTAAAATTTCCGCGCTTAACATCGGGCTTTAGATAATTTAACCATCTTAATCTGCAACTCTTGCCTGTTCTTCTCAACCCTTTTAAAGTGAAAATGTTAAAAGATTCCGTCTTCATACATGTCTGTAGGAGTTAAAGAATCTCTTAACTTACCTGCACGTTCAGCAACCAAATTCCAGCGTCCCTCACCGTGACGAGCAATGTCATGAATGAGAAGATTGTCTTCTTCAAGAGTCCAAGGACCTCTCCTAAGATGAGAATCATCTACACTACAACTGCTTGTGGACTTGGTTAAAGAACACATAGCGGCTCTCCTGGCACAAGATAGACAGAAATTTTCAACGACAAAACAAAAGAAAAAAATATTGGAGTGCTGCAGCGCAAGTGGAGCGTGACAGTCAGTTCGTAACTTATAACCACGAAGGTTCAAAAGCTTCACATCTATAATACTGTAGTTAATTAACAACTTTTCCAAAGGAGTAACAGGCGGAAGTTAGATGGCAAATCACAACGTTGTTTCCATTGAACTTCCTTTATGTCTACGTATACTCCAAAATAACCAGAAAAGAAACCGGGCATGCTAAATAAAGTCGTCGTAATATTCTCTTGACTTGTAGTTCAATAAGATAGAATAGGTTCAAATCATCCTTCTCCATGTATTTCATTTTTGAGGCCGTTTCTCATAAAAGTGTGAAACTAGGAATCATCGAAGGGTTCAGCTTAACTACACCACATTGCATGAATACAGAATTAACATAGGATTAACATAGGATTTAGCGTCTACTCTGTAGGCCCCAGGTCTAGAGCCTAGAGGCAAAGATAACTCAAATTCGTTTGCTTAAACTAAAAGGTGTCTCATTGACTGGTGGAACGTGAAAGGGGCCAAAACAAAATGTATAGGACTAACAGGAGTAGGAGTGGAAAGAAAAACAGTTGTGCATTAAATGCTCGAAAATGAAATCTTGGAATTGTTTTGGCGAAGGTTATAGATAAGGAATCCATATTTTCTACCCATTTCTAGATGACAATTAAATAAGAGTTTGGACAAGGAAACGTGCTTGACTTTACAAAATATATTTTATTTCATAAAATGATGTTTGCAATGTCTATTTAGTTAAAATTGACCGAAATTTACCTCTTACGGGCTGATCCGGTATGAGTGGGGATTAGTTTGAAAGTGGATAGTTTAAAGGCGCTTTCCTACAGTTGGGAGCCTCTTAAGACACCTCATCTGCTAACCAACAGAAAAAAAAAGGATTAATGTCAGGAATCTCACATCGGACAACTATGAAAGCATTCAACAATTTATAATAATGTGTAAACCTTCTCCTCTTGAGTTAGCTTTTGGGGTGGTATTAGAGCTTTTGTGACCAAGTAGTCGTGAGTTCAAATCCTACCACCCACCTATTATTCAGTACAAGATTGAGTGAGCCTGTGCAAGTTTCAAGCCCAAAGGGCTTTCCCTTGAGGGGATACGTTAGTGAATATATAAAACCAATTAAGTTGGCCTCACATAACAGCTTATTAATCTCCCAGTTGTTCGTTTGGATGTTCATTCCCAGAGGCCCGGTCCGGTTTCCATTGCGTATATTTCAAGTGACAACTGGATGTCTAGCCCCATTTGCACTTGAGGGGGAGTGTTAGAGTGTCTCATATTGCCTAGACATGAAAATATTAAAGGGTTCATAAGTGGTAAGGGTCAACTATCCAAACAACTAGTTCTAGTTATTTGGATAATGGTTGACCCAAGCCCAATTTTTGTTAGTGGACTCTACACTCTACCCATATTAAAAATCTAACATGGTATCAGAGCCAATTTGTATCGATGGTTTGGGGCGGTGCCTGGTTATGTCCCTTTGCCCAATATGTCCATCAGATGTCCAGTCCTACTCTAGACTGAGGGGGGTGTGACAGGAATCTCACATCGGACAACTATGAAAGCATTCAATAATTTATAATAATATGCAAACCTCTCCCTCTTGAGCTAGCTTTTGGAAGTGAGTTAGGCACACTCTAACAATTAAAACACCACTTTTGGCACGAGATTTGGTGCCTTCTAATCTTGGAGTCTCAAAACACAGCCTTCCTTGTTTCTTCGACGGCTTATGATTTTGATAAGGTTAACACAAAGGTGTCTGCAATACTTTTATATTGTGTTTTTCTATTGCTCCAAAAGCCTATTAGAGTGTTCAAAACAGAGATAGCAAAGTAGCACAAGAAAAAGTTCCTTAAATTTGTGTAAGGCACGGCATGTCTATCGATGCTGCTATATTTGACTCCTTATGGTTGGTCGGCAATTTTTCCTTGTACGAGACTATGACAGCAAAATATCCCAACACAACTGAGAATGAGAAGCCTCGTGAGTAATAATGGTGACCCTTTCCTTTCTTTTCGGTTGTTTGTTATCGTGGAGCTTTCGAAGGTCATCCAGTGGATTGTTCATCAAATCTGGTGCCAACTGTTCTTGGAAATTTTATGGTCAAAAGTGCAGTATGCAGATGCCATACGTGTCGTGGACACAATAATCACTTCATTTTTGTGATGAGCGCTTTCAAGTTTTACATCTTTTATACTTTACTAGCTTTTGCACGAAAATGCTCCTGTTCCAATTCATAAGTTCCTCAGCAATCTACTAATATCAACAGATTTAGCTTCCATAATTGGTGAACGAAAAAGAACTAGAACTACTTGTAACAATATGAACAATTTTATAAGCAGGGCATAGAATCAGTGTATTTGTGTGAGTTTGAAGAGGTTACACGTGACGTTTCGTAGTGAACTTTGTTCTTGTTGCCGACGCAAATCCAGACGTTGAAGCTCACTTTGAAGCCATCAGTTTCATGATTGCAGATAAAGGCATGGTCTTAATTCATCGTACACAAGTCCTTATGTCACTATTCAAATAATTATGACAGAAAGATTATAGTGACGTTTGGAAGATAAATAGCTGTATGGTTTACGGAGAAGGGATACATATATCTTAATCAGGAGGACCACTATAATATGATCAACAAAACTAATAATGATGACGATTTGAAGTTATGATTATTTTGAAGTCCAAGGTTACAACTGTGTTAATTACGTGATTATCGCCAAGAATGTTTGAAACAAGTTTCAACTTTGGATTAAACGTAATTTCATTATTGAAGATACACACATAAAGTATAATGTAAGTAATGTATGGATGTGTTATTGCTCTCTTCCTCTTTTTCCTTCGTTTTCTTCATTTTTCTTTGTCACTCATACTATATTTGGATTTAATGAAACAAAATAGATTAATGCAACCTAGAGAATATTAAATTTGAGTAAACTAGTTATTATTAATTGTGTAATTACCTTTAGATAAGTAGTCTTTTAGTAGTACAACCAATAGTAATAGACACTGACTTCCCTTATAGTTTAAAAAATCTTAGAAAACTTTTTGATCTTTAAAATTCTCAAAACAAAAACTCCTTTTTGTTTTTAGTTTTTCAAAAAAATCTTTCTTTTAAATTTGGATTAAAAAATAATGATGAAACATATACAGTATGAACATCGGACCTAGACTAATCAAGTGTTATTTACATGATAGTTCAACCTAACTCTTAAACTTGAATTGAACTAATTAAATTTGATTAAAACTAATAATTTATTATGATTATCTTAAATTATTAATTTAAGTTAAATTTAATTAGTTCACTAGGGCAAAAAGTGCTTTAGGTAACGAAATGTTTGTAACAGTTTAAAAATGTGTTGCTAAAAATTAATATAATGCAATATTTTTAAAGTGTCGCCTTTAATAATATTAAAAAGCAACGAAAATAATAAATTGTTGCTACATATAAGAAAAGGCAATAAAATTGAAAAAATGTTGCAATAAAATTTTATCCATCTAACATTTAGAATTGTTGCTATCGTTCTATATTATATTATATCATGTAAGTAGATACTAATTTCATCACTTTACACACATACATTTATCAAGTGAAAAGAAAAAAGAAATAAGAGGCTCAATGAGGCAGCGACCTACCGAGTCGATGAACTCACAACCTAGGCCACTTCACCACCATCTCTAGTTTCCCGCAATTTTGATGCCAACTTTTCCAACAACTGTCCATCACCCATAGGGGTCGACTGTGCCTTTGAGCTCTTTATCGACAGAGCTCATCAAAGGTGTGATAGTGCATGAGCACGTATCTTTCATCCTACTCTTCTCATTCTCTACCCATCCAATCTCCTCTGCAAAAGTTCCATCGTCTTTTTATCTTTTATTTGTTCTATTACCTTAATGGGTTAATTGATCTTTTGATTTAGATCTTTGATCAGACACACATTTACTCTTTTGCAAATGTAAACGTGTGTTTGATCAATCAACCAAGGAAAAAATAAAAAATAAAAAATCAACATTATCCCACCCAGTTACCAATGTCCCTCTCCCTAGCACCCCAGTCCTTGTTTTGGCATTGGCATTGCTTTTACCTTTTTATCGTTTCTTCTTTCTTCTTTAATCTTCCTCATATTCTCTTAAAAACGCATACATACACAACTCTATCTTTTTTTTTTAATTTTCTTCCCTTTTATACGTAGCTTCTCGATCTATACTTCAATTTATGTTTCTCTTTTCTCTCTCTCTCTTTCTATCATTCTTTTGAAAAATAATATTTTGAATTCATTCCTGATTTTGTGGTCAACATAGTAGTCCGATTTCCTCTAAATCGGGTATCTTTATTTTTGTTCGGGTATTTGAAAATTTGGGTTCTATTTTTTCGATCATCAAAGTATGTGATTGGCACAAAATAAAGTTAATTTTCCTCAATTTTGCGTATGTTTTTTAGATTTCATTCTCTATGATTGAATGCTCCTATAGTAAAGGTCTTCCCTTCTTATTGTGAGCCAACAAACAATAATGTAGCGGTTTTTGCCTCATCAGGTATGAAGTTCAACTCTCCTCTTCAAGTCGCCCAACTTTTCAATCCTTTAGCAACCACGATTCTGACCCCAAAATTTTTAGAAAGTGTAAGTGACTCAACTTGTTAAGTTGTTACGATTATGAGTCTTAGTTATTTAGATGAGTGGTCAGCTTGTGAAGTTTTCCTTTATCTATATGTCGCATTAGTTGGTCATCTTTAACTGTGCTTATATGATTTAAAAAATCAGTTCTTATAGTTGCCCACACACGATAGGATTAATGATTTCAACAGTTATCAATACATGTAGAATTCTATTGGGGATAAATGATTGTTCTTAGTTGAACTGTGAATCGATGATGATGAGGAGCCTACTAATGATCAATATATTAGTGGGATTTTGTGTCTCCTGATAACGAAATCATTAACTGGAAACTTCTTAAGCAATTAAATCTTGCAATATTAGGATAGAATTTATTAATGTTCATGGTATGTTGGTCTATTGCTAAACTTTGAGCCATACTAGGAAAATGTAGCATTTGCTGCTGAATCCAAGTTAAATCATCAATCTTAAAAGAATTAATTAAAACTATATAATGTTCTAGGTACTCCTAAATATTTAGTTATCTATGGTGAATATTAATTTGGTTCAAATTTGACACATCTGAATCTTAATTAGTTAAGGATTGGGTTGCTATAAATTTGTTATAACCATTCTAGGCTAATATCACTAAGAGTTGCAAGCTATAATTAGTTATAGGTTCTCATTTTAAATTCCTATGTTTATAAAATTGAGAATGGACAAAAGGAGGTAACTCCTAATAATAGAACAAGTGCAGGATTCCCTTAACCAATGTTCCTTCTTGTCATACTGTTACCAAAGCATCACTCTTAGTTGTATGAAACACTGTTTAGCACAGGTTGCTTTATGGAAGTAATCTAGCAGTTAAGTTTTCAAGGAAACAAAGACCAAGAAATAGTTTCTATATTACCAAAATGAACTGTCCACTATACATGAACAAACACTAAAAAATGGGAAACTAAAATTAAGTCTAGTATGACTCTAGACAGCTAGCACAACATTGGTTAAACAACTACTTAGGCATACAATACCAAGAACTATTGAATCTTTATGTTTCAATACTTTGCAGGCATTATCAACATGGAAGATGGCAAGCCAGGATTGGTAGGTTACAAGGAATAAGGACCTTTAGCTAGGGACATTCAGTGAGTCTTGTTACTCTAAAGAACTACTTCAGTTTATTAAAAGTTGTGTGATTATTGCCTTCAGAAATGTTGACTAGTTAAGTTGCAGCTAAAGTAATAAAAGGATTTGTTTTTTTGACTTTAAAAAGTAGAGACTTTAAGCCACTCTCGGCTAATTTTCTGCCTTTATGCATCTTTGAGATTATGCAGACTTGGGATTATGAAATTATTAATTTTCTTTTGTATAGGTTTGAACTTCTAAAATGAATCTAAAGGATGAGATAGACTTGGAAGACTATGTTTCTCAGCTTGATAAAATAGTGCTGAGGTTAGTTGGATTTCTCTTCATATTGTGTAGTTATTGTGTGATTATTGTATGTGGTTATCAATCTTTCTATTAGTGAATATGAACAGTGTGAGAAAAGCTACAAAATTTTCTTTAGTTTTTGACATTTATAAATTAGCTTATAAGAAGCATGTGGCATGAACAAAATGAAGCATGCCTCTTTTATATTTTTTCATAATAAAAGTACACATTATTTGCTTTTGTATTTTTGAACATATTAATGTTGCATTTTACAAGTCTTTATGGAATATTGGTGATGCTGTCGCCTGCAACCAAATATAAAAGAAATCACTTCCGTTAAAACAAATTAATGTGGTTGCGGTAAGCGGATATCGTTCCTACGAGGAATCATTAACGGTAAAGGTTAGCGAGTTCAAACGGGACAAATAACGAAAATAAAGAGGGGGTTTTGTTTAATCACGGCAATAATAGAAAATCAAAGGAAAAAATCACAAAGCGAAAGCAATAATTTAATCTGAAAAATTAATGAGAAAATACCTTGGTTTCGGGTCACCGATGTTACCATACTATTATGGATCCTCGACATAAAATTGCAATTATTAATAAACATTCATTGGGGAAATTTCTCTTAAGTGTAATGACTAGAAACATGTATCCTAGCATTCTTATTAAACAATAACCTAGATACGATCATAGGTGTAATTGAATAATAACATTAAGAATCAAGAACCAATGAGCAAGTGAAATACATGTACGACATGCAATCAATCAAGCGAATGTCTTCTTACAATTTTCCGACTCTAACGTAGAGAGGTCAATCCTAATTGCTACTTATGATTACCGAAATTGAACGTCATATTCCGTTAATCTAGCGATTGAACCAATTAATCTCTAGTTGCGCACCTAGAAACTAACGAATTCAATTAGAAAGAATAGATCTGAAGATATCCAATGTTTATTAACAACATAAAAAGTATCCAAAGCATCTCACCATAATAATATGTAACATGGATCTTCTCAACCAAGATAAGAAATTTAGCTACTCATAATCAAATTGAAACCAGAAGAAATAACAAAGTAATCAGTCTCCATCCTTGGTCCTTTGATGAAAGATACAAAAATCCTAATTGAAATATGCAGAAACGTAAAGAACAAGAAAATAGAAAAGTGCAGCAGCCCAAAACCTACGAAAGCTATTCTAAAACCTAGACTAAAGCTTGCGTCAATCACCAACTCTCCCCCTTTTATGCTTATTTCTTCGTTATCTTCTCTTGATTCTTTCTAGATAAGGCACTCTTATATTTTCGGTAGGTAACTACTTGAAAAGATGGCAAGATAATCTTTAAAGATTGTGTTTTGTTTGAAATAGACGTCTTGAAATTTATCTGCAGATTTCAAATTCCGTCCTTAGGTGTGCCCACGCTTAATCACTGAATTGCTATCAATTTGGGAATTTCGGATTTTCTTCATTCTTTTGCATCTTTTTGATTCCATTTCGTCTCTAAAGTGTTGAAAACCATCTGTAAATAATTATAAGATAATTCCATTAATTTTGGATAATAATTTCAACACATTAACGATAATTAAGTACAAAATAAGTGCAAATTGATGACTTAACAAATATAATATATATAAATGGAGTTTTCTATTCGTTTCCATTTACTAGTACGTATGCAATTAAGACGTACATTAATATTTATATATTTCTTTTCATGTATATATAGATGTTACCTACATAATGATAAGAGTTTGATTTTACATTAAATAAAATTGGTAATGAAAGAATAAATTTTTGCTTTTATTATTACAAATTGTTGCCTAAAAGTTTTTTGTAATATCTATTTAATATTGTTATAGTTTGAAACTAATGTGTTGCCTTAGTCAAAACTTAAAGCAACATTTTTTATTTTGTTGTCTAATAAAAAATTTTGTTGCCTTATACTTATTGCAGTGCCACTTCTTGTAACGATATATGGTTTTTGTTGCCTTAATAAAAAGGAAAAGACAATTGTATTTATAGCTACGCTTTTGTCTGTTGCCTAAAGCACTTTTTACTGTAATGGCGAGTTTAAAAGTTGAGTTAGGTCATCATATTAGTGACATTTGATCACTCCGCATATGATATTCATATTATGTCTATTTCACAATTATCTTTAAACGAAGTATAAGAAAAAGGGTCTTTTTTAAAATTAAAAACTAAAAAGAGTTTTTAAATAATTTTAAAGATTACACAGTTTTTTAAAAAGTTTTTTAAACTACAGGAGATGTTCATGATTTTTATCCTAGAAACAAATTAGGTGATTCAGTAGTTGATGTTTTATAGGATTGATATGGTCAATATCTTTTCTTAACAATAAATGTCTTGCTAGTGTTAAGAAAATTAATAGTCATAATAGAGAATAATAAAAGAAAGCAAATCAGAATAAAAAAGTTTTTAACAAGATTCAGTCAAATGGGTATGTCTACGTTCTTATAATCAAGATCAATTGATTTACTATTTAATAATTATGATGATGGTTACAAAAAAATTAGGCTTACAATAATATATTTATATGCAAACTCTAACAGGTACAATTTTACTAAATTATTTCCTTACCAAACCTATCCTAATTTAAATATAATTCTAATAGATCTTAGAATCTTTCTAGAGTTTGAAATCCACTAAAAACTTATTTTTATATAAGGTTACTTGTAATTGTCACAATTTGGGATAGAATGTGATCTTACTATTTATTTCTAAAACATGATATTGGCTTTGACACACCTGTGGATGGACCCTTTACTTCTTTACGTAGTTATACATGGTCTATAACACGATAGTAGATCTCTCTACTTCTCTATGTACTTAGACACAGCCTATGACATGATCAAACTATGTTACAATAATATATTTATATGCAAACCCTAAATTGTATGATTTTACTTAAATAACACTTTACCAAGCCTAACCTAAAATTTAAACATGACCCTAATAGACCCTAGAATCCTTCTAGAGTTTGAGATTCACAAAATATGTTTCCACATAAGATTGATTGTCATTGATAGGGTCTCGGACACTATCAAGTCATAGGTCTTAGATTTGACCATCTTTTTCTAAAATATGACATGGCCTTTAGCATGCTCATATCTCAAATTGTTGATCTTTTTACTTCACTATCTACTTAAGACATGACTTATGATGCAACCATTGATCTCACTTCTTTGTGCACTTAGACATAGACTATGATATGATATGATCATGTGCACTTAGAAATTGTGGATCTCTCTAGTTCTTTATGCATTTAGACATCACCTATGACATTGTTGTAAGTAAAAGTCGTGTGCAAGTCGACTTGTTCCTTCGATAAGTCGACTTACACGCATCCAGCACCGATAAGTCGACTTGTAAATCGGACAAGTCGACTTGTTCAAGGTCGGTACTGTTTAAATGTGCCCTAAAGGCAATCCCCTTTAGCGCGTTTTATT
>JANIPN010000007.1:23224034-23235753 GCA_027478595.1 Erythroxylum anguifugum
TTTTTAATATTGACATATCTCAAATGGATGTTGGTAAGACTGTTGTATTATTCTATAATGATGTTGCTAAAGTTCAGGTTTTGTTCGCTTTGCCAAGCCATTTAAAAAAATCTTTTGTATTTGGATTCCTCTATCCATCTTCTAGTCTATGAATCATTCGAGGAAGCATATTAATATTTTTGGAAGTATTATGAACTTATGATGTAATTGATGTTGCCTAACTAGGTTATTTTGTATTAGTTAGGTCTTTTGTAGTTGTGATGCAAACAATGTTTGTAATGTTAACCCGATTATTTTGCATCAATTAAAAGCTTTTGGTTAAGTTGTTGTGTATACGACATATATTTTACAGCATTTTACATTATCAGAGGAATATAAATTGTATTAAACTATGTTACTTGATTTTACTATAGCAATGGAATGGTGAATATTATGGTTATGTTGATGAATTGTACAATATTTTCGATTATTAAACTATATTTTGAGGATATTATGTAACTAATGATATGTTGATGCAAAAAAATATTGGAGTTTTTTTTTTCTTGAAGAGCTATTGGAAATAAAGGATCGCAATATACTTGATTTTAAACATTATGTCATTATAAATAGGGTGCATAAAATATAATTAATTAAAATGTATTTAAAATTTGATTAAAAAAAATCAACAAATTTTTATTTCTCAAGATTTTTAATAAACCAATCACTATTAATAATAATGGTAATCATTCCTTCATCTTAATCAACCATCATAATTATAATAATTATATTTATTTTCATTCGTAACTATATTCATTCTTATTCTTATTGTTATTGTCTTATGTTAATTAAGCGCTCTATAAATGAAAATAGAAAAGAACAATTACGGAGGACTATTAAATTGTCTTAGCTGAAAATAGAAAAGAACAATTACGGGGGACTATTAAATTGTCTTAGCCAATAGAAACGAAGACGTAATCTAGCTTAGTGTAGGCTCGCTGCGTTTGATTGTCTCTCTTCCCAACTCTACCAACCAAGAAGGGTCGCTTCTTCAGTCGGCGACATGATTCCTTGATCGCGTCCCGGTATCTCGTTCTTTGTCTCTCTCCCATTAATAAGCTTTTATTTTTCATCTTTCTGCTTCGATGCTCCCCATTTGAAGGTAGAATTGTGAGAAAGGACCTCATAAAAGCTAGTTTTGAGGCCGTCATCTTCGGCTATTTGGGGAGGTTGTGATGTGATGTGAAATGGGTTCCTGGAGAGTGATCCTATGGGCTTAATCTCAGGTGAGGTTTTTAAACTTTTCCGCATATATATGAGATTTCCCTGACTTTCTGTTTACTTTAAGGTAAACTTACAAAATGTTGGTTTCTTTCTTTGTGTATTTGATTTTGGGACGTACTGGAATTGTTTTGCGTTGATAAAATTCTGAGCTTCGTTTGGGTTTCAATTCCCCATTTAGAGGTTATGATTAGTGTTATCATTTATTAGGTTTCTGGAGTTGTTTTATTGCTTTTTGACAATGTTGGGCTTCATTGTTGGTCATGTTTCTGAGAGGGAGAGTTTTAGAAATCGTGAATTTGGATAGAGCACTTTGAATAAAAAGGCATTTGGAGGATGTTTCTATTGTGTAATTGGTTTTGAAAAAATTTGATCAAGCAATTGCATTCTTGAATACTGAAATGCTTAAGTAGTTTCACTTAGATTTTGTCCGTGTCAGAAGGAACTTTTCAAATTGGATGTAATGGTGTCAATTTTAAAATAAGAGGACTTTGATGAGCGTGTCAGTTGATAATAGAGATGGCTACGGCTAGCAAGACTAGAAATATGCTCGAGAATCTGGTAAGAGAAGGATCATTCAAGTGGCTACTTGGAAAGAGAAGTTCCTTCGATGAAGAATTTGAGGAAATGGGAAGGTCTCCATCTGCTAGCAGGAATTGGATATCAGAGCTTTCTCCGCTTGCTAATATGATTGTTCGAAGATGCTCAAAGTAAGTTCTACTATTGTTTTTATGAGAGCTTTCTCCGCTTGCTAATATGATTGTTCGAAGATGCTCAAAGTAAGTTCTACTATTGTTTTTATGTTCCTTTCTTCTACTTCTGAGTGATGTGGCTAGATCTTTCCTTATCTATGATCTGGGACTTTGTGACAACATTTTGGTACAGCTAATTAATTCATGTATCCATCTGGCAAAGCTAGTGCTCTGCATTGTAATTTTCCATTTTTTTTGGGTATTCTGTAACATCATCAAAAAGCCACGAGTTCTTTCTTTCTTCCCATGATTTCTCGTTATGAGCAGTAACAAAATGTGCAGAATTCTTGACATTCCTGCATCCGAGCTTCAAACGAGCTTCAATGAAGAGGCTTCTGATTTCATTAAGCATCCATCAAAGTATGCAAGGAACTTTCTAGAATATTGCTGCTTCAAAGCGCTTGCTCTCAGTGTTCAACAAATTGGGCATCTTGCTGACAAGAAGTTTCGCCGCTTGACATTTGATATGATGCTAGCTTGGGAGAATCCATATGCTGCCAGCCAACCTTTACTTGATGTAAGTAATTTATTGTTTATTTTGGTAACTTTAATTTTGTTCATTATTACGTCACTGAATGAGATGCAAAAGCTTCATGTGGTTAAACGCAAAATAGGGAGATTAAGTGTAAATATGCACATTGTTTGAAAATAATGCTGTTACTAGTGATATATCTGCCCTAACGGTTATGTTATTTGACCTCCTGAAAATTCAGGTTTGAAACTACTACGAAATAGCTGTATATGCATAGGTCATTGTTAGGAACCTCTATAGAGATTGCTAGTATATTGATAGAAAATAAGGAAAAAACACTGGAGCAATGCTCCCCCTCCTGGAAATCCAGGCCAAATACAATAGCTGTATTTTTTTCCAGAATAATCGAGAGTTATCCCTCCCTCCTATACCCAGTCCTATATATATAGACTTTGTACCTTCTTATTTTCCGTAACTAACTCTTAACCTACTAGCCTATGTGGCATTTGTATTTTAATGTCTTAGTGGCTGTGATAACTAGGAAGGGTGCTAACAGTCATTGAATTCTTCATAGTTAAAACTATATTATTCCCTGGCCTTGTTTTGTTTCTGCTTGTGTTTTCATGTGCATGTAAATATGTATAGAGAGAGATGAGGTGGATGTTGGGGGGTGCACTGAGAGGTTTAGAGTAAACAATTATTTTTTCCATCCTTAAGTGGAGTCTGCTGAATAAAGATGTCTCTGTCACTGGTTTACGTCTCTCCATCATGTGAAGGTGACTTTCTACCTTTCCTTATCTTTATAGGGAGATGATGAATTGACTATTGGGCTTGAAGCATTCTCTCGAATAGCTCCGGCGGTTCCGATTATCGCTAATGTGGTTATCAGTGAAAATCTTTTTGAGGTGCTTAGTAAGTCATCTGGTGGCAGGCTTGAGTTCTACATTTATGACAAGTACCTAGGTGGATTAGAAAGGTGATTATTTTTCTATATCTTAGACTTCTTTCCTCTTCACCTTAATTTCAATTGCATCTTTCATCTTTCATCAAGATTCTTAATAGGTTGTTGTTCCTTGTTATCTGAACACTAAAGTGGCAACAGACGCATTTCAGAAGAACTGATACTGATTAGTTCATCAAGTAAGCTTAAAGTGTCCTAAGGTAGTTTTCTATTTAGGTGACTCCTTTAAATGTGATTGAGAGCTTTGCAGAAGAGTACAAACTCAAGATAAATGAGGAAGATAAATTAGTTCAGTTGAATTGTTGTGTCTATAATTTCGGCTTTATTTCTATACCCAATTGCAAGTTGTATATGGAGAGAGTTGTTTCTCATCAGGTAGACTTCCATTCATATGTCTGTCTTCTGCCTCTGCATTTACATGTACAACAGTCCTGTTTTACATGTTAGCCACCTTGCGTAAAATATGACAGAAAATCTGTTTAGACTCACTGTGGCAAAATAGGCTTGGAATTTATGAATTCCATCCCTTCTCTTACGAATCTTTTGGGAAAGTATATGAATGAGGCCAGTAACTAACGAGAAAATTCGTAATTGAAGGAAGTCGTGCATTAATCAAACCGATGCTGTCTGGCTGTCATTAGGTGGATGGAGTTTTTGTAGTACATGGTAGTTTTTCCTTGCGAGAAGGCGCTTATTTTTTTTGGCATTTTATATTTTTTGAAATATAGATTTTTTGTCAAGAGGGATGTCAGGAAAGCTAATTCGGGAAAAATATGGAATCTTGAGACTGAGTTACTTTTCTTCTTGGAGTTGTATTGTGAATCTAAGTGTCTGATATCAGGACCCAAATTTGCTTTTCTTGTTCTTCTGTTTTATGAATGCCGATTATCTCTTGCTGCCACCATGAATATTTATTTGCATTGCAAAGTAAGTGTTTAGAGACCACCTTTTAGAGAAATTATTATTTTCTTGAATCTGGCTTCTTTGCAGAGCAATAAAAAGGATGAAATCCCAGTCAGAATCGACGCTTCTTTCTGCAATTCGGTCTTCTAGAAAAGAAAAAATTCTAGAAGTGGATGGAACAGTCACCACTCAGCCAGTTCTTGAACATGTAGGAATATCTACTTGGCCAGGTGAATTTAATTGAACAGCTATTAAGTTGCATCTTCTTTTATAAATCTCGTTTTCACTATAAACATTTAATCCAAATAATGTAGATTTTGAAGGAGCTTTTAGAACACAATATGTACTACTTTCAATTTGTTTCAATATATTATTATGTTTTAACATAAAATATACCTGCAGGTCGTCTGATTCTCACAGATCACGCACTATACTTTGAAGCTCTACGTGTTGTATCCTATGACAAGCCAAAAATGTATGACTTGTCGACTGACCTAAAACAGGTTGTGAAACCTGAACTGACTGGGCCATGGGGTACTCGACTTTTTGACAAGGCGGTGTATTATAAATCTATTTCCTTGTAAGGCACGATTCAGTCTAAATAAATGTGATGAATAATACATTTGCGAATATACATAGGATTATAATCTCTCTTCTGTCTCATTCTGGAAAACTGAAAACTTTTCTTCTTATCACTCTATTAGTTGTTAACCTTTTATGTTTATTTCATAGATCAGAGCCTGTCATCATGGAGTTCCCTGAGCTTAAAGGGCATACACGTCGTGATTACTGGTTAGCAATTATCCGGGAAGTTTTATTTGTCCACAGGTTCATAAACAAATATCAGATCACTGGAGTTGCTAGGGATGAAGCACTTTCAAAGGCTGTACTTGGCATTTTGCGACTACAAGCAATTCAAGACATAAGCTCTTTGAATTATGTTAACTATGAAACTCTTCTCATGTTTAATCTGTGTGATCAACTTCCTGGTGGAGATTTGATCCTAGAAACACTTGCAAACATGTCTTCCATGAGAGAATTAGACCGGACCAGAAATCATACTGCTGGGGATGGAATGTACTCAGTCTCAGCCTTGACAATGGTTTCAAACTTAGGATTTGTGTTTGGAACAAGTTCAAATGCACCATATGAGACTGGCCTTGCTGTGGGTGAGATAGCTGTTGGAGAGATTAGCGTGTTGGAAAGAGCAGTTAAAGAATCTAAAAGCAACTACAGGAAGGTGGTTCTTGCACAAGAGACAGTGGATGGAGTTAAAGTAGATGGCATTGACACCAATGTAGCTGTAATGAAGGTAATGCTGCTAATGAACATATTTTGTTTGTATTAATTTATGAAGAGATTGCTGAAGGAATGATGGTGAAGAAGAGAGAGTTTGCTAGGGGTTTTCATTCCCTTTTGTTTTTCATGTTGCATGTGATGCACAGTCAGCGGAAAGATAAAATGGAGTAAAGAACTATTATAAATGTGAGTTAACAGTTATGCCGTAGGGTTAAGAAGGGATATGAGGGTAAGTCAAAAATTCCATGACTCTCACCCTTTCTCTCTCTATATTGGAATATAAAGATAATGTGGACCAGTAGGGAAAGTTTCCTGGGAAGTAGTTTTGAATTCATTTTACTTTTATCTAAACAAAGAACTTTGATCCCTTTGCAAATCTCTTTTAACAATTATTTTCTCTTTATTTCATCAACTAAACAAAACTTAGCTTAATGGTTGTACTTTATTTCTAGTTTTATTTTATGGGGTTGATTTGCTTAAGAAATAAGAATGTAAGTGGTTTTTATGAGAATTTTCAGTAGCAATTGCTGTTTCCTATGATGTAGACAAATGCTGGTACAATGTAATTGGAATGCGACTTACCTCAAACTTAACATTTTGACTATTACACTTATTTAACTGTTGCAATTTAAGTTGGCCCGTATTTCAGCTGTGCTTTGCAGTATATAACGGGCATTGTCTTTTTATTGGATGCTGCTTTTGCAGGAATTGCTTTTCCCAGTTTTGGAAGTTGGGAAGTTGCTTCGTTCATTGCTATATTGGGATGATCCTACCAAGTCTTCATTGTTCTGTTTGGTTTTTAGTTATGTCATTTGGAGGTAAAACATACTTCCTATCATAAAAACTGGTGCAGAGAATTGGAAGTTATTAGGTTAAGGCAAGGAGAAGATTTAAATTATATTCTGATGGTCGAAATAAGAGCTTAAAGCCCTTTGCAAAGTGCTTGCTGTTATTTTTTTAATTAAACTGGTCGATTTCATTTCTGAGTACTTGTACAATGTGCATTTTTAGGGGATGGCTGGGCTATGCTTTTGGAATTCTACTCGTATTTTTGGCAGTCTTTATGATGCTAACTCAATGGTCTAACAAAGGAAGGCCTATTGATGCACTCAAGGTGATAGCACCTCCACCAATGAACACAATGGAGCAACTTTTGGCTGTTCAGAATGCAATATCCCAAGTTGAACAGCTCATACAGGATGGAAATATTTTCCTACTCAAATTACGTGCCTTATTGCTTTCCATTTTCCCTCAGGTCCGCTTCTTGTCCTTGCATCCTTGTATGATCTGCTTCTTTAGATCAACATATATTATTTCTTCATAACCATCGTATGCACTTGTCCTTGTTTAAATATTATTTAATATAGCCAAGAACTGTGTTTCCAATGTGGCTTTTGTTTTTTAAATGACCAGGCAACTGAGAAATTTGCAGTGATCCTTATAGCGGTGGCTTTAGTCCTGGCTTTCATACCTATCAAGTACATGGTACTGTTCACTTTTTGGGAGATATTTACGAGGTATTCGCCTCTAAGGAGAGGGAACTCAGAGAGATGGGAAAGGAGATTAAGAGAGTGGTGGTTTAGCATTCCAGCGGCTCCTGTACTTCTTGAAAGAGAAAAGGACGATAAAAAGAAGAAATGACTCCGTTAGTTCCATTGCCTCTAAAATTGTACATGTCCTGTAATGTTCTTAAACAATCATCTTAACTGTAAATCTCATTAAACACATGACATCAAATCACATCACCTGTAGAAAGGAGCTATCGGTAAAAAATAAAACATCCATTTGCCAGGTTGGTAGAGACGAACTTGCCTGGAAAGTGGTAGTTTTTATTTAGCTCTTGGAAGAATGAAACCAGTTGCATGATGAAATGCATAGCATCGTAGTATTGAGCTTTGTATATACACGTTGAAACAAGATAGAAGCACTTGGTAGGCTTTCTCGCAGCCCTCAAGACTAAAATAACCGCATAACAAAATATGTTGATGGATATTCAAGAATTTTTCAGTTAAGTTCGTTCATTTGGTTGGAAGTTTTTTAGTCATCGCATTGAAAATAATGATACAGGCAAGTGATTCACTAATCACAACTGGATCAGGAACAGCAGCTATAAATCTGAAAATGATCCTACCTTGTCTTCCCGTCCGCCTTACCTATTAGTGGCGTGTGCTGCATCCCCCTTTGCTAAATTTCCCGTTACAGACACTACTCTTCAATTTTCTGGATGAAGAGCTTAGCTGTGAGGGGATGTCTAGTAACTAAGCTTGTTGGATGAACATGGTTTCCAGCTCTTATCTTCCCAGGTTTCAGATACTTTTCATGATTGTATGCTTTTCTTTCAACAATCAAAAGCATTCCCAAATGACAATTGATCATCACCAACTAGCAATCAACATGGAACCAATAGGGGAACACGAATATAAGTTGGAATCTTCATCTTTCAGGACATATTTATCCGATGATCTCATGAATGTATCTTGATCAACAAAGTAGATGAGAAGAAAATGAAGACACACTTCTTTGTTTTCTTTTTAATCCTTTTTCCTGTCTAGGACTCTAATTAATACAAGAATACACGGAACATTATTGTAGAGTATTTATTCTCAAAAACAAATAAAAGAATGGCTATGACAAACACCTATTGGATCAAAAATGAACCCAGAAAACAACAAATTCTACCCAATGAATGCAGTTAAAACCCCAAAAAGAATCACCAATTCAGATTTTTAGTATTCGCGAAACTCATTCATCCCCTCCATGGTAGAAGATGATGAAATGGACGCTCTCATATTTGGAGAACTGAGAAACAAAGGATCGGTGTAACTGTAAAATGAAGGATTCGGGCACAAAAAATGGGCTGAAGTTGGTGTAAAAACCGGAATATGAGGCATATAAGGATTAGGAGGCTCAAAAATTGGAGGAACAAAACAAGAATTCACTTGTCTGTCACCTACGCTCCCGCTGTTCTCGACGGTGATCACCGATGACGACTCATTATCATCATTTCCGACAATCTTCCCGTTCTTATTGCTTCCCTCGGCAATACCCTTCTCCAGTTTCACTTGCGTCGTCGTGGACTGGTCGCCGTCGGAGCGAGAAAGTCCCGTCAGCTTTTGAACCAAGGCCATGAAATCTTTAGGGTGCGTGTGGATGATTTTGGGAGAGTGTGTGTATATGATGACAGGGTGGCGTTGCAGCGCCTTGCTGGTGGCGGAGGGGGAAGACGAAGACGTGAGGGAGGAGGAGGAAGACGATGATTTCTTGTTGATCATGTAGGAGTCCTTGTTTACTCTCAACGTTGGTGGGCAAAAGCCATTGTTATCGTTGCTATTTTTGGCCTTTGCATGGTTGTGATGACAACGTGTGGGGGTGGGACTCATGTTGGTGATGTTTTCTTAAGACACAGTTTCTAAGATCACATAGAAAACAGGAAACATGGCAACTGTTTGCAAGGTGAACTTGGCCTAAAAGATTGAAATTTCCTGGAAAATTAAGGCGGTGCATTGGTGATAGTAGTAGTAGTACATATATATATATAGGGCATATAAAGTGGTGGTGAGAAGTCCACAGGAACTGAAATGGCTTTCTCCACTTGGTATTTGCCACGTCCATTTTTTGGAATTTTTCATTTGTAGAAAATAAAGCAGATTCTTTTTTATCTTTGATTTTTTTATATTTGAAAATTGCGGGCGCTGCAAGGGACGGTGGCCGTTTTAAGGGAACCGGCGATGTGGCCACCGGAGAGTGGTTGTCGGGAAGCAGTTTGGCAGGTGTTCTTGTAAACGGAGATATCGGTTGGGCAGTGGCGGCGTTTTTGGCAGGAAATTGAGGTTGTTTTATGTGAAAAGTACGTAGTGAGCCCAAATTACCTTAGTTTATACAAACTGTGAAACACATGCCTTTCTGTTCACGTAACTTGTCTCATCTCATTCCATCCTCACATCTTGGTTTCCTGCAATAATTGAATGCCAAAAACGTAATTCAAAACCCATTGTAATGATCCTTTTGTTTGTAATAATCAAATGGCCTCGTTAATCATTCCAGCTTAGCAACTCAAAGTTTTAAACCCTATTTTGGGTCACTCGAATTTTTTTAATTTTTTCAAGTATCTATTCTTACAAAAACAAAAAATATATACAAAAATCAGCATTTAGTTATAATATAATGTGGAAATGTTTCTAGTTTTCAACAACATAGGTGATGATATATAAAGGTTTTACTATTTATTTTAGAGACATGATAAGTGTAAAATATTACATCTTTTATCCTCTTAAGCTTTGTCCATATAATTATTTTTATTACACATATGGGCATGATTATTCATATTTTATTAGTTAAAACCTAAAATTATTTATTCTGAATTTTACTATAAAATTGGCCTTAACTTGAACTATTTTTTTAGCTTAATGGACTGATGTAATTGTGTTAATTACGTGAAAATGATTAAAACTCCAACAGTCCACAATCAAGCACCACATGCAATAAAACGGCAATCCATGCAGCAGCATAATTAGGAGGAAGCTAGCAGCAAAACGCATAGCCAAGGAGCACCAAAACGACAACGCGTAGTAGGTGGGAAGCATGAAGAAAACGGCAGCAGACAAGAAAACACGCCAGTAATAAACACGTACCAAAACGCAGCGCATGATGGACAAAAAACGACAACGCATGCAGAAGGTGGGGAGAGACCAAAATGCGCCAGCAGAGTGGGAAACAAGGAGTAAAACAGCAACACGCGGACATGTTGGCCAAGAAAAATGACAGTTTACAGAAGTAGCGGAGGGTTAAAAGAGGCGTGAATAGTATGCATGACCTAACATATTAATTTGTCACCTGAACAGTTAAATAGGGAAAGCTGCGCAGATACAAGAGAGACGTGAATAGTGGAGATGGACCAAGAGTTTATTCGTCACTTCAGTGAATAGTGAGGGAAATATAACAGAGAGAAGCTTGCGACAGAAACAAAGGGAGAGCAGCTACGGGTCTTCAGACAGGGTATTTTACGGGGGATGAAGCATTTTTTTGGGGAAAATTTATGAAGGGCTAGATATTCTAACGCTGATTCGGAGGTGACATCGATGCCGATGATCTAGGCTAAGCATTTCTTTCATATTTTTGTTGTTTCTTTCTCTCCTATTGAATTGATTGTGTTATCTTAGGCATATTGATTTGGTTTTTGTGTATGGATAATCAGATTTTCGTTATTATTCAGTTATTTGTATATGAACTCGGTATTGTGAGTTGTTGATTTTAATGCGTTCATTGAATCATTTAATTGCAAACTCATTGCTAGAATTTTGATATAATTCATAATTGTTATGTTAAAATTCATGTGTAGCGACTAATGATTCATAATCATTAGGGATAATATGACCTAGGTTAAATGATGCATCGTATGCAGTTGTTGCCTTGATTAATCGGTTTTCCTAATTCGTAATGCTACTGCCTAATTAAATTTATAGACTGTATTTTAGGTTATTCGGTGGTTAGGTTTAATTAACGATCGTATCTTGATTAAACAAAACTTAAGGAAAAACTCGGGTTAATTATTAACCCACGATTAATAGTTGCTAGGAGAGATTTGAGAACAACAAATCAATAAAATATGTTTAACTAGGGTGTAGGCTGAGATTGAACCAAAGAATCGGGTCCCTACAGAATTCCACACTTTTATCATTTTTTGCATGTTTTTTTTAATTTGTTTTTATTAGTCTAGTTTCATGTTATTTTCTTGTTTAAAAAATCCAAAACTCCCCGTTAAACCTAAAAACCAGTTACTTTCATTTCATAAACTTTGCACACACTCATTGTGGGATCGACCTAGACTCATCACTACTACAATAGTAGTCTAGTTATTTTATTTTGATTAGCGTTACGACGCGCAGTCAAGACATTATTTAGGAGTGGAATTTCAATATTATTCTAAACAAAAAGAAAATCACCGCAAATAGAATACTATAAATCGGATTAGCTAGTATAGATTGATTTATAGAAGACAATACCAATTAATATTTATTAAATATTCATAACTATTATAACTATGTATATAATTACTAATAATTAATATTTCCTTGT